>CAKNWT010236668.1:0-20901 GCA_932066315.1 Andricus coriarius
CTAGGTAACTGTTTCGAGATCTACACCCTCTTCCTTGAAGATGAACATTCTTAGACACATATCCATAAATATGATATAGCCTTACCCTTTTTTAAAATTCTTGATTATATCCCTATCCTCAGTGACACAGATTTTCTCAATTGAGTTTTCTAATGTATTATGTTCCATATCGCAGTTCTTGTGCATCATAGCTTCATCTCCTAATGTATTTTTATTTTCCTTCATAGATTTAAATATCAGTTTCTTGCTTTCTTTAAATTCGTTCCGTATTTTGTTCTCTTCGTCTGTTCTGATTTTATTTGTACTTTCCTTGACTATTCGTTTACATTTTCTCTTTTTGTCTCTGTATTCATTTTCAATTCTCTTTCTCTCCTTAGCGCAAATACCTGTGATGTTTAATGTTCTCTTGTACGCTTTTTTCTTTTCTTGCCGGGCTGCCTGAATTTAATTGTTCCACAATGCATCACCAAACATTCTTCCTACCAACGCCGTACCACACCCCGGTCGCAGTTTTAATAATGAGATCCCGTGAGATAGTCCACGCACCATCAATATTTGTTTTGCTTTTAAGCGCCTCCGAAGTTGCCCCATCTATGCGTACCCTTTCTGTATATGTATCCTGACGTTGGACGCCGACCTCATCCGTTCATATCTCCTAACAAAATTATTCTTTCACCTTGATCGCAAGTACTTATTCTATCATTTAAAGTGTCTCAGAAAGCGTCTTTGACTTCTCTCGAATCACTATCAACCGGGGCGTCGCACGCTATGATAAATAATCTTCTGATTCTTACTTTCATTCTAGCCCATAACAATCTGGGAGATACAAAATCATGATCTTTGAGATGTTGTCCGCTGTTTCATTCTAAATCAAACCGAACCCTTATCGACCATCGCATTCTATGGCTAATTGTTAAGAGAAATGTTGAGTTTTAACTCGATTGAGCTGATATTGAGGATTTTGAATAAAATTGACAAAAACATATTTTTTGCTTATAGGAAATACGTCTTAAACTTTATGGGGCTTGCGCCACCCCTAAATATCATTTTTTTTTCTCTAAAAAACAAGGGATATATTTTTGTGTTGATTTGAACAACCTTTCGGGCGTTATTCATAGAAATTCGAAAAAAAATTCCAATGCATTTTTGGATCACACTTGTGTCCCACAGTGCTACCACTGAGCCTTTTTTAACATCCGCCTTTGGGACCGACAAGCATGAAAATTGGAAGAAAAAAAATTTTCAATGGATTTTTTAACTACCTAATGTGCTTACTTAAGAATGTAATTTATTAATATTCTAATCCTTCATTAGGCTATGTAACCTATCCGTATATCTATATATTAATAAATCTATATATTATCTCTCAGGTTAGATAAGATAACATTTTCCTTCTGAGATATTTACATTTGATAAGAGTCAATTTCAACGAGAAAAATTTAATAGCAAATTGATATTGTGACTACTGAAATGGTTGATACGAGGCTTATAAAAACTACTATGAATTTTACAAAATATGTTGAGGAATTGGAAAAATGGATTTTGTCCTTTTATATTTTTGAACTAATGTTTTAGAAATTACACAGAGAAAAAGAATCTATCTTTAAACAAAAGCATCTTCCTCTAACGTCGATTTTCAATCACTATCACAGTAAACCCGAAAGATATTTTTTTATCATAAAAATATTAATATTAATGTCATTAATAATACCTTGCTTCTCTAAAACTTGAAAATTTTGGAGCCCTCTATGTCGAATTATTCATAGAATTTTTAGGCTCCGGAAGCTACGATCATGGTTCTGAAGGATACTTTTTTAGAGCTACCATACAATTGTAGACTGTTATAAGGAACAGTGTGGACGGACCAGATGAAGTGATTCCAGAAGAACAGACTTTTGCACCCGGTACGCGACGGAATGAGCCCGCTGCTCGCAAGTCCGAATCTTTTTGAGTTGGCTGAGAAATGAAGCTTTTATGGCTCCAAGGCAGCCGATTAGGAGGACTACAAGATGGACTTCTAGACGAACTACGCAAGTTTTCCGATTTCATCAATCGATTATACCTAAATATCCAGTTAGCCACGGAAATTGATCAAAACGCAAAATTACCTTTCTTGGTCGTACTTGTCTACAAAAGATATGATAACACATTAGTACATGAAGTTTACAGAAACCGTCCCTGTTCAAACAGATACCTACATGCCTCTTCCCTCCACCACCCATCTCAAATGGAATCAATCAGTAACTCACTTGTATACAAAGCTGTCTCCATAACAGATAAAAATAACTTACAAAAGGAATTACAAAACATTACACAAATCCTTACACAAAACGATGAAATAAACAAACAAATTGATGAAGCAATTTTTGTGTAGTTCTTCGTAGGGGCCCACAACGTTCATACCAATCTTTTCAAAAAAGATATGCTGGGTGTGTCTGTAATTATCGTAGGGTTATTAATTGTTGGCACTGACTGATTGTTTTAATTGGAATTGCCCTGTCATAATTGATGATCATCGTGTTTAAATCCTTGAATGCTATTTTTAAAGCGACGAATATTTTCTGCAAAGATACATTCTTCTTCTTTGCTAATTATTTGATTCTTCTTGAAGCTGGTTACGAGTTCTGGTTTAATAGTTGTTATTATTTTGGTTACTTTTTCTTAGTTGCTATAAGCCTTGGTAGTTGCATTCTTTCTTAGGACCCGAGTAAAATGAATTTTGTTTTGTTCATGGGCAAAGAAAGAAAACATAAATTGACCTTGCATTTTACTTTATTAATATGAAGATACAAAGTTTAAGGCGAGCTCGACGTATCCCGGTTGACTTCTCAATTTCGACTGATTCATGTTCGTTTACAATACACACAAAAAAATTCCTTTTTGAAATTTGTAACTAACTTATCAGGCGGTCGAGTAACTTGCTGTGACCTAGACAAAATCCGCATATTTTCGTTTTGTGATTTATTATTATAAACAGGTGTGGAATTCTTATCGCGTTTTGCGTCATTATCCAGATTTCTACACTCTTCCCTTTCCGTATGCTTCGTTTCACTTGCAGGAAATTCGGTTTCAACGTTTACCATTCGCTTTCTATCGCGATACGGAGAGGCTGAAGGATTTCATGGCGGTTTGGTGGGTTCTTAGTAGTGAATTCGCGAAGTGATCGGAAATAATTAACATGATATCCGCAAACACGTTGATCATCCAATTTTATTAGATAATTCAATTTTCCAATCCGATTTCAAACCGGACCATGTTCCCATTTACATGCATTTCCGTAGTTTCATGCAGCCATCCTTTCACCTTTCTTAAATTGCCTAATTAATTTCTTATTATTAAACTGTAAGCCATGAGGTTGTATCTAACTGTGCACGTGCCAGATGGCATTTCTACAACTGCACAACTGTAAACCATGAGAGTGATTTCTTTAAAGTTTGAACGCAACGTCCTGCCATTACATTTGGAGCAGGATGGAAACGGGAAATATATATTTGTTTAAGGCCATTTTCACGCAAAAACTAAATTCAAAGTTGATGAGCTGGATACCATTGTCGAATACCAATACATAAAGAATACCGTATCTCGCAAACAGTTCTCGACGTGTATTATTTTAACTTTGAAAGTCATAGAAAAACTATTTTTTTCAGAGATCCGAGATTCAGTACGACAACTACCTTGACTCTTCCAAAATTTGTAAAATTTTTGGTCCAAAAGTAATTCACTGTCATTTCTTCAAATTTCAAAAGGTCTATGAATAAACTTGGGTTGAGCATAAAGACTCAGCACCAAGCGCCAGATCTTACATAAGCACGAGTGAAAAAAATGTTATCGGCTGTATTCAAAATTGTGGTTCAAACACGAAATACTTTAAAAACCGTTTTGATTGAGCTGCGCAAGCCTACTGGACATTCTGCGATTTCTTCTGTTGTCATTTTTGCAACCTCACCGCTGCTCATATTTATTTTTCCCCTTTTTCCCAAAATCTCAGTTGTATATAGTCCACGAAAATTTTGAAATTTGTTTGGTAATTTTTCCAAGATTGCACATATATCACCACTGGGCGTTGATAATACAATTTGTTCCTCGGCTGGCATTGGTATAAGGACCTGATATTGGTTTTTTAATCGAATAGGTTTGTCGGGAGGGAAAACGTATCTTCGAAGTTCGAATATCCGGTTTGGATTTTTCGGGGGAATAAGTCGAATAAATCTAAGTTCATCAAATTTATATCCAAGTACGCGAGGAAATGTTTGCCTGAGAGCAGAAAATGTATCAGCCGGTGATGGATTCCCAGAAGAAGAATGAGGTCTGGCAGGAGGAGACCTGGACCTAACACGAGCAGAAGACGTTACAGGTGGCCGAGACGCGGCAGACGAACCCGGTATGGCAAGAGAAAGAGTTGTGTCTGGAGAATGTCTAGCAGGAAAAGAAGAAGAAGGTCCACAAGGAGAAACATCAGGATTGGGGTCGCCATTAGAAGAAGTCTTGGACTGCAAACTTAATTCTGCAACAAGGAATCCCCACTTATAGCAATTTTAGCAGGCTTTAAAGATTTTAAAATAGGTGTAAACTAATTTACAGTTACCAGCATTAATCACTTAAAACTCAGAATTATTTTTAATAAAAGTAATTGTATCACATGAAGCATACATTAGAGATGCTTTAGATTTATTGGATTCTGAAATTTTTTTCGGGAACAACTAAAGGTTTATTTTACAAGGATTTTTGAGGGGCTTACACATTTTAAGCTGTAATCACTTTTTATTCATTAATAATTAATTATGAGTACGGTGTGAACTCTATTAAACAAACGTATGTGTGTAAAGTTGGGAAAGTACCATATGTACACGTGTACTTGAAAGTTGAAAATCTGACGTGCAGAGTTGGGAGTTTCCTATCTGTACACGTCGAAATTCAGACGTACACAGATGGGTAGGCGAGGACACGAATTTTCAAAGTTGCGCACGTGTAAAATTGTTCGCTTTACGAATTACAGTATACAAATTCTAATTTACCAAAAAAATGTGACTGAAACTATAAATGTATTATATCGTTATATTCACCAATAGAATGGAAGCTAACGGCCCACGATAAAACCAGAGTACAGAAAATCCTCATCTTTTCTAATAAGAGGAAGGAATGACTAACGTGTTAATTATGAATTGGTTAACAATGTAACTTATGGTCTCATTTCTTCGATAAGATGTTATATCTTAGATTAGAGGCATCACCCTTGTTCTCCTAAGATATTTACATTTGATAAGAGTCAGCTTCAACAAAAAAATTTAAATAACAAATTGATATAGTATCTACTGAAATGTTCCATTTGAGGCTTTGAAAGCTAATATGAATTCTACAAAATATGTTTGATTAAACCCCAAAGATATTTTTTTCTCATAAAAATATTAATATTGATGTCATTATCAATATCTTGCTTCTCTAAAACTAAATATTTTTACAGCCCACTATGTCGAATTATTCATAGAATTTGTAGTGTCCGGAAGCTACGATCATGGTTCTTTAAAATAACCAATCCCCACGTAACCGGAACGTGAACGTCATCCTCTCCTGCTCCTTGTGTCATACAAGGTAAGGAAGAATGGGAAATTTACGCGAGATGACATCGCAACGCAGTGTTCCTTGGACTCCAGTCTCCAGCCGAGGATAACCTTACACGGCAGACTTGACAGTTGGAGATGAAGTCTCCACCTTTGGATACTTTTTTAGAGCTACTATTCAATTGCAGAATGTTATAAGAAACAGTGTGGACGGACCAGATGAAGTGATCCCAGAAGAACAGCCTTTTGCATCCGGTTCGCGACTGACTGAGCCAGGCACTGGCAAGCCCAAATCTTATTGAATTGGCTGACAAATGAAGCTTTCACACCTCCAAGGTAACCAAATAGGAGAACTATAAGATGGAATTTGTAGGCTTGTTATAGCCTGCAAAGTTCGAAAAGAAGTGCTTGATATTTTGCCCGTTCCTCTTCTTCCTTTGACGTGATATTATTATCGACTGGTGCCGAGAATTCAATCACGTAAATGTTCTTCGTCTTCAGATCTTGGAGGACAATATCAGGCTTTGTAGCACTGATAAGTTGAGTGGTGGATAATGAGAAATAGGATAATGGCGTTACATCAGTTTTTGTTAAATAGATCCACTTATTTATTATTCTTTTTCCGCGTTTGACATATCCTCAACAGAAACAAATAATTGTACTTCTAGTCTTGCAATAATTACATGACCAATAATGTTTGTTGAAAAAATTTTACCATCTATCAATATTTGTGCTCAATGCAAATTCCTGGTCATTTTATTGTTGTGAGTTGATATTTTTTAAGAGAAACAATAAAATAGCGTTGTAATGAAAAACCATTTCTACCATGTATTTTTGATCATTTCTTATCTCTTTTTTTATTCATATAGTACTCGTCGAGACGAAGAAAATTTCTTTTGAAATTTCTTCAATTAGAAAGAGTGAGAGAGAAACACAGACGTGAAAACTTTGCATTTATTTTGAATTTTGCAAAAAGTAAATTAATAGTCCAATTGAAAAAATTGAGAAAGAAATTTTCTTTGTCTAAGCGAGTACTCTCGATATATTCGGAATCAGGAGAACATTATGCACAAGAATCAGTCATCAAATCTTACGGACCTAAAACGGATGCTCAAGTGCTGAATGCGATATTATTACTTTTCGATTAAAACGCATAATATGTGCATTCGTTTATATAATTTGTTCATACAATTCAATTTTTCAGAAAACATCATTGACAATATAGTTTCATAAATGTCAGGAGAAAACGTTATTTCTTTTCGCCTAATGCAATTCAAAGACTTCTACAGAATTCTGCAGAATTAAGAACAACGAGAGAGAAAGAGTTAATCAGGGCCCGTCACGTAGAAGAAATTGCTTCTCGAGGTCGCACGCACACTTGCAACTAGATGCTCACCTATATGCACTCTAAATATGCACCGGACCCAAGAATCCACATCATTTACGAACCGCTTCGATTAAGTCACTGTAAAATAGTAACGTGGAATATAACTTCGAACATAAGTCCCTTCGGCTGAGACTTTCGCTCGTCGTAGAGTTCTTCTTGAATAAAGTCCGCAGTGTTGACGTTTTAACGTTGGTCATTTCTTTGGCCGCTGAGATCGTTCAGAAGAATATATTTATTCCTGCTAGATCCGATTTATTGATTTCTTTAACCGCTATTTCTCTATTATAACTCTTGAGCCACGCATTTTGAAAAGTAAGTCATCCCCAGGAAAGTTTATTTGTCTTTGTCTTTAATATGTCTGTCGCAATTCAAACAGCTTTTATGAACCTAGGTATGTTCAAAAAAGGGATTGTTTCATTTGCTTTTAATTAAGCCTGTTCAACAACTCACGTCCAATGACACAAATTGGATTGCGTGTTGGGAGGACATTAAAACTAGCCCTTACCACCCTATTTTGAATAATTACTACTAAGGACACCCTAGGAATCAGGATAAGGTTATTTTCCCCACAGATGTAAGTAACGATACTTTTCAAAGTGCGCAAGCCTCGAAATTTGAAATAGTTTGCGGCTAAAAATTCGCGAGAAATGAAATTTTCTTGTGATCTTATCTCTACGAATACCAACGATTCTATTGAATTTATCTCTAACGGGTTAAATCTCATTTCAAATGCCAAACTAAGAACCAATTACCAAATTGCTTATTGTAAGTCTAAATTGTGTTCGAGAAATCCTGAAATTCCTGATCTAACGCATGCTTTTTTTTACCTAACATTGTATCCAGGAGCTTTTATTATTAATCTTTAATTTCACTCTGTTCCTTTTCACTTTTTTAAACTAAGCTTTATTTTAATTCAACTAAGTGCCATGTTGAAATTAAGATTCCACTTAGTTTACCTAGCCTTTCAACTTACTGTTAATTGCAAAAAAAGGAGCTCAGGACTCACAGAGATATTGATTGCAAAATTTCAAAATTCAGTTTAAATACTAACTTGGGTGACCAAATTCTTCCACTTTGATTTTCATTTAAATTGCACACGTCAAATGTCAGACGGACAGGTTTCCAGGTTTTAGCCCTAATTGAGTAGTCTATAGACTATAAAACAAAATCTGACAACACATACAAAAAATTTAAAAAATACCACACAAAAATAATAGTCAGAAAAAGAAAACCCCTTCTAATTCCACTCAGACCGGTGGTTAGCGCAATAAACTCACCAACTTACAACCTATCACGCTCCCTCGCAAAAAAACTGAATCTTTTCACAGGAAACTCTATCGCACACGTCCAAAACTTCAATCTCCAATCTCTTACCATTAATTTAACACTATCTCAATAATACTTAATTCTCTTTCAATAACCAATTCATGTACCATGTACTAGATGCAATACGCAGGCTTTCCGATTTCATGATTCGATTATACCCTAATATCCACTTCGCCATGGAAATTGAACAAAACGGAAAATTGCCTTTCTTGAACGCATTATTCTACAAAAGATATCATAACACATTAGGACCTGAATTTTATAGAAAACCCATCCACGGGAACAGATACCTACATGCCTCCTCCCACTAGCACCCATCTAAAACGCCAGCGGTCATAAACTCACTTGTATACAGAGCTGTCTCCATAACAGATAAAGATAACTTACAAAAGGAATTGCAAAACATTCAACAAATCCTAATACAAAACGATTAAACAAACAAACAAATTGATAAAGCAATAAGAAAATACACACAATACAGACAATCGGAGAAAAATCGGAAACCTCGTGGGATCGCAGTGACCCCAACTGTCATTTAAGGACACTTAAGTTTTTTGTAATCGTCGTGGGGTGTGCAATTCATTTGTCATCCTTATTTGATGAGCGACATCCTTCTTTCCTTGTTCCGATAGGTGCAGATAATTAAGTTTGTGGTTGATTCTGGTCCGATAATTCATGCGTTTGATGCTTAATCAACTGTCGTGCTTACATATGTTTTATGCGTGTGTGCTTTTTACGTTGCTCGTCACTTATCATATGAAACTTCCCCCCTAGTTTTCAAAATGTGATAATTAATAATCATATTTGAAACTTAGGTTATTTTATTCAAATGACAATATTTTAACTACAGATATTTTCAAGTGGGGAAAATGTGACTATTAATATGTACAGCCAAATAGCCTATATTTAAGTAGTAATACAAATTTTATAAAAGGAACTTTGCGAAATGATTACATTAGTAGTACATTGACTTGTCGCTGGTTCGTTTCACTTACAGGCAATTCGGTTTCAATGTTTACGTTATGCTTGTTGTCGAAAGCCGGCGTTTGAAAAAAAGCGTTACAAGCTGTGTTCGAAATTGTGGTTCACACACGAAATACTCTAAAAACCGATTTGATTGAGTTGCGCAAGCCTGTTGGACATTCTGCGATTTCTTCTGTTGTCATTTCTTCAACCACACCGCTGTCCATGTTTATTTTTGCCCTTTTTCTCCAAATATAATTTATATACAGTCCACGAATATTTTGAGGTCTGTTTGGTACTCTTTCCAATACTGCACAGATATCACCACTGAGCGTTGCTAGTACAATTTGTTCTTCGGTTGGAATGGGTACAAGCTCATAACCTTTGTTTCTCAATCGAATTGGTTTGTTAGGAGGAAAAACGTATCTTCGAAGTTCGAATATCCTGTTTGGGTTCTTCGGGGAAACAAGTCGAATAAAGCTAAGTTCATCAAAATTATATCCAATTACGCGAGGAAACGTTTCCCTCAGAGCAGAGAACGTTTCGGCAGGTGGCGGAGACCCATCAGGAGAATCAGGTCCGTCAGAAGCAGACCTGGTCCTAGCACGAATTGGGGACGAGAGAGGTGGTCGAAACCCGGGAGAAGAACCCGGTATGGCAAGAGAAAGAGTTGTGTCTGGAGAATGTCTAGCAGGAAAAGGGGAAGAAGGTCCACTACGAGAAACATCAGGATTGGGATCGCCATTAGGAGAACTCTTGGACTGTGAACCTAATTCTGCAACAAGAAATACATATACAGGATTAAATTTTTTTGAGTACACTATCGTATTGTTGTGTATTATGAGTTGTAAATGTGGCTGTAAGCAAGGTACCAGATTCTACTACCGCATATAAATTCTTCTTGCTGAACATCCTTGTCCCCTGGAAGCTTTTAACGTTTTCGAAACACAGCCGAAAACCCAGTTTTTCAGAAAACAAATTTGTTTGTTCACACATTACGCATTATTGTTTGATCGTTATTATACTAAATTAACACATGTTTAATTCAATTTAAAAATCTTTAAGACAATGGCACACTTTAAAAATTAATTTTAAGAAATGTGCTTTATTATTAAACAATTAATTTTGCTTTTGGCTGCAATCAATTATTGGCAACATATTTACAAGATTCTTAAATGTTAATAAAAATGTATTGTTTTTAAGGGATACATATTAAAAGTCTTTTTTTAAAATCAGTTTTAAAATAATATTTAGAGATTGACTGACTCGATCCTAGCCTAGTTTTTTTTGCTATCCTAACCTAAAAGTGTGAAAACACTGTTTTTTACATGTTAGAACTTATGTAACGAAGCCAATTTTTTTCTTTTAAAAAACTATACGAAGCATTTTAAAGGATACTTCACCTTCCATGACAACGAGATTAGTAGCGACAGTCTACAAAACCATAGAAACTCAGAAATCCGGAATTAATTAGATGGGTCTTGCGTTTTTGTGGTCGCTGAATCCAAATCCGGAGACTAGAAACTACATCATCGCCTGACGATCAGGATGTTCAATTCATAAGGGGAAATACCATTCAACATCTTGGTCATGGAGAAACATATACACATCTTAGAATACCGCACGCGAAAACTTATAATATTCGCTACGGGTACAAGAGATACACAATGCGGCTGTGAAAGTGTTATATTACAATCATAGGCACTTATATAGTGCTGATCTCTTGCCCGTTTTGCCATACGCCCAGGGGAAACTCGAGTCCGTTGTGAAGAGTGATCAGTGTAGGATCTACTGGAATTTCTCATTCTCCACCAATCAACGTATCAGTGCTATGAAGCCTGATATTGTCGTCCAAGATCTGAAGACCAAGATCATTTACGTGATTGAATTCTCGACACCAGTTGATGGTAATATCACGGCAACGGACGAAGAAAAACGGGCGAAATATCAATCACTTCTTTTTGAGCTGAGCAGGATGTACCAGGGCTACAAGTACATTTTGTAGTTCTCATAATCGGCTGTCTTGGAGGTTGAAAGCCTAATTTTTTAGCCAATACAATAAGATTTGGGCTTGCCAGCGTTAGGCTTATTCCATCGTGAACCGGATGCAAAAGGCCAGCCAGCCACCTCAACAGAAATACCGTGGGAGAGCATCAAGTGGGATACCACAATGAAAGAGGAATGATTGCGTCTCTATTATGAAACTACGAAGCTTGAGACAAAAAGTGAAAAAGAACACAACTTTAGGAAGAAGTTTGCTGCCAATTATTCTTATACAAAGAAAGTCGCACTGAATTATCTTACCGCTAATTGAAGGACATCAGGAATAATTAAAATTAAAATTTTTATCAGAAAAAAAGATCACACTCCTCTCACTCCACTGGGATTCGAACACCAGATCAACTGACTTCCGGTCAGGTGCTCTAACCATTGAGCTACAGAGGGATCGAAGATAGATTCTAATTTTCTGATATACGCTAATTTAGCAAGGTGTTACACAATATTCAAGTAGGAATCTGTATTATCATCAGAGATGCAATTTCTTCAATCGGTTGAGAAACTGTCCACACGCTGCGGACAACAGAAATCTACAATATCGATCAAAGTTAACTTCTCTTAATACAGACAAAGTATTTCGTCTTTTTCAGACTAGATGGAAATATAAATTAAAATTTATTAAAATTCAAATTTTTATCAGAAAAAAAGATAAGTAACCCACCATGGAAGATTAGGTTGGATATGGATGGCAGCAAGGTTAGTTGCAAAATGGGTGGATTGACTCAATTTAATAAAGAAATAGCATCAGAAAGCTGATACACTATGTTACTGAAACTAGTGACCCTCGGTACATCGGACGATGATACCAGCAATATTGGATGAGATTATAGACTCCTAACGGCAGAGACTTGATGTTCTTACTGCTAGACTGCGTCTTTAGAAGCAAATTAGTGCAAGACGGCAACAAAATCCAACCTTTAACGTACGTGAAAGAAGTTTCGATTGTGAACTTAGTGTAAAGCAAAATAACCAGCAAGACCACAAAGTCCCTCAACTGGAAGACATGAGCACGTACTGGTCGGGTATTTGTGGACAAAGAAACAAAAGCAAACATGGTGCACAACTTATGGTACAAGTATATGCCGAGTGTGCATCCTGCGTTGGCAAGGTGTTTTCAGAAGATCATCGAATACCTAGATGTAATACCAGGCTTTATGCTCTAAGGTACTACGTATCTGTTGCTCACAAAACTAGACGCTCCAAATCCATTTGAATTTCGACGGATAGCATATCTTCCAAAGATTTATCAATCATTTACAGCCATCATTGCAGGTAAAGTATATTATCACTGCAACGAGAATGAGATCCTTACAGAAAAACAATAATTATATCTCTATCCAGATGGATCATCATATCCGAGCCAATCGACTCGACATCGTGATGCGAGATAAAAAAGGTGGAAGGAAAGATACATAAGAGTAAGGGGCTAAGGCATGAAGTAAAGACAATATGGAGGAATGTGGAACATGCATCTATTTATCCTATTATGATCACAGCTACAGGAAATGTACACGCTAGATGCACTGAACATCTTCAATTGTATGAAACTTTCTAGACCATCAGGAAGCAAGCGACTAGAAACCTATGGGGTGGCAGATGGTAGCTCTGCGAAAGCATACGGAGGCACCTGTTGTCACCTCCAATGCTCGCATGAACATTCAAAAAAAAAAATTCCTATTAATTTTTGTACCATCCTAATGTGGCATGTTCTTAGATCTTATCAATATTTAGGAACGATTTCTATTAATTGGTCTTAATTCTAAGAACACCTAGAGTCAATATCCATAATGAAATTTATTTTTAAATAGATCGCAACACCGATAAGACAATCTTTTCTGGAATGATCCGCACTGATAACAATTTTCGCAGGCTTTAAATATTTTAAAAGAGGTATAAACTAATGTAAACTTACCAGCAGTAAAATTAATCAGCTAAAACTCATAATTATTTTTAATAAAAGTAATTATGTTATAGAAACCAGACACTAGTGGTGCTATAGATTTACTGGATTCAAAAAATTTTTTCGGGAACAACTAAAGGTTTATTTCACAAGGATTTAAAGGGACTTATAAGCTATGAACCAAAATAAACTTTTATTCATTCATGATTAATTATGAGACAATGCACAGTTGGGCACATGTAAAATTTGTCCCTGTACAGATTACAGTGCAAAAATTCTGATCTTCCAACCCGTGCACGTCGAAATTTAGACGTGCGCAGATCGGCCGGTGAGCACACGAATTTCAACAGTTGGGCACGTGTAAAATTATTCCCTTCACAGATTACAGTGTAAAAATTCTTTTTTGCATAAAAAAAGATGCCTAAAATTATAAATGTATTATATAATTATATTCACCAATAGAATTGAAGATAACGGCCAAGGGCAAGACCAGAGTACAGACAATCCTCATCTTTTCTAATTAAAGGAACGAATGATTAATGTATTAATTATGAATTTGGCGAACGATGTAACTTATGGTCTTATTTTTTATATTAGATCTTATATCTTTGATTAGAGGCGTCACCCTTGTTCTTCTGAAATATTTACATTTGATAAGATTCAGTTTCAACGAAAAAATTTAAATAGCAAATTGATACAGTGTCTACTGGAATGGTCCATTCGAGGCTTTGAACAACTAATATGAATTCTACGAAATATGTTTCTGTAAACCCCAAAGATATTTTTTTCTCATAAAAATATTAATATTGATGTCATTATTCATATCTTGCTTCTCTAAAACTTAATACTTTTACAGCTTACTATGTCGAATTATTCATAGAATTTGTAGTATCCGGAAGCTACGATCATGGTTCTTTAAAATAACCAATCCCGACGTAACCGGGAAGTGTACGTCATCCTCTCCTGCTCCATGTATCCTAGAAGGTAAGCCAGAGAGAACAGCCTTTGTAATCCGGATCGCGACGGACTGAGTCTGACTCTAGAAATCCCGAATCTTATTGAATTGGCTGAGAAATGAAGCTTTCACACCTCTAAGGCAGTTGATTAGGAGAACTTCAAAATGGAATTAGTAGCTTCGGTATAGCCTGAAAAGCTTGAAAAGAAGTGCATTTATCTCGTTTCTCTTCTCCCTTTGACGTGATATTATAATCGGCTTGTGCCGGGAATTCAATCACGTAAATGATCTTCCTCTTCCGATCTTGTAGGAGAATATCAGGCTTTGTAGCACAGATAAATTGAGTGTTGGATAATGAGAAATTACAGAGAACATCATTGACAATATAGTTTCAGCAATGTTAGAAGATAAAATTATTTCTTTTTGCTTAATAGAATTCAAAGATTTCTACAGAATTTTGCGGAATTAAGAAAAAACGAGAGAGAGACTTAATCAGGGCGGGTGACGGCTTATTTGCAATAATGTACGAATTACCTAGGCTCACTGAAATTATTTCTTCTACGGTCACCAAATTTCGGATAACGAAGCCTACAATTCGATGTTTTCATGCACCGAATTTCAGTGAGCCAATAAACGCAGACCTTTTTGAAATTTAAACAGCCGATTTACACATGTTGAGGATTTAAAATTAAAATTAATTCCATTTTGCAGGTTCGTTTGTACAATCACAAAAGTCAGTAAATACACATAATAGATTGAATGCCTTCACGATGATTCATTATAATAAAAGAAAGTGTTTCGGGTTTCAATCGTGTGCAAGACTACGAATCTTGCCGACGTTTCGTGAAGAATGCAGTTCACTTCTTCAAGGCTGAACTGAAACTGAAGTTTCTCATTGGCCAGAGCAACCCACCATGGAGACAAATCGAACTTTATTTGTTAATAAAGTCTTTTTTGAAAAACCCGGGAGTACGAAAAGCCAAATCGGATTGGTATTATATCCATTGTCTCTATTCACGTTATCAGGGTGTTTTAAGATTTCGATTGCTTTTCTATGTTTTTTTTTTGAAAAATATTGTATATTTTTGTGATGACGGTTGTTTTGTCAAATAAAATGCTATGTCTTGTTTCGATATGATGTTCAGGTAGTGCTGATTGCGTGAAATGTTTTAGCCTGACTTTACTCTCATGTTCATTTACACGTTGACTCCCCGCTCTCCCGGTTTCTCCAATACAGACTTTGTCACAACACAGTTAAAACTGGGCTTTCATTTTTATCCGGGATCCTATTTCGAGCGTTCTGATATGACCTCACAAATAGTTTATTTGAGTACCAGTTTCTGTCGTGTTTAGTTTGCTAACTTCAGATTGATCAATGATCCGAGATGGCGAACTAAATTGATACAGAGCGTGCATTCTTTCAATTGTTCCAAACTTTAGTATTATTGCGAAATTTTTTAATTCCATAAATTCTGTGAATTCCACGAATTCCATGAATTCCGTGAATTCCTTGAATTTTTTAAATTCCTTGAATTCCATAAATTTGGTAAATTCGGCGAATTCTATTAATTTCTTAAATTCCTTCAATTACATGAGTTCCGTGAATTTCGCGGATTCCATGAATCCCGTGAATTCCATAAATTTCGTGAATTTCTTACATTTCATGAATGCCGCCAAATCCGTGAATTCAGTGAATATCGTGAATTCCATGAATTCCTTGAATTCCGTGAATTTGGTAAATTTCATTAATTCCGTAAGTTCATTGAATTTTTTTTTAATTCTCGAATTCCATGAATTTGGTGAATTCCGCGAATTCCATTGATTTCATAAATTCCTTCAATTACATGAATTCTGTAAATTTCATAAATTCTGTGATTTCCTTGAATTCCTTAAATTTTGACGAATGCCTTGAATCCCATTAATTCCGTGAATACCATCAATTCCGCGAATTCCTTGAATTTGTTTAATTTCTTGAATTTGTTAAATTCCTTGAATTTGTTAAATTCGTCGAATTTGTTAGATTCCTTGAATTTGCCAAATTGCTTGAATTTTTTTAATTCCTTGTATTTTTTAAATTCCTCGAATTCCATGAATTTTATGAATTCCACAAATTCTATTAATTTTTTTAATTTCTTCAATCACATGATTTCCTTGAATTCCATGAATTCCAGTAATTCCGTGAATTCCTTAATTCCATTAATTCCATGAATTCCTATAATTCCATGAATTACTTGAATTCTTTAAATTTAATTAATTTCATGAATTTCGCGAATTCTCCTTCAATTAAATGAATTCCTTGAATGGCTTGAACTCTGTGAAATCCTTGAATTCCATAAATTTCGTGATTCCTTTCAATTCCACGAATTACGTGAATTTCGTGCATTACGTGAATTCCATAAATTCCGCAAATTGCATAAATTATGTGAATCCGACGAATTTTTTAAATTCCTTGAATTCTATGAATTTGGTGAATTCCGCGAATTCTATTAATTTCTTAAATTCCTTCAATTACATGAGTTCCGTGAATTCCACATATTCCATGAATTCTTCGAATTCTGTGAATTTTGTGAATTCCATTAATTCCGTGAATCCCGTGCATTTTTTTAATTTCTTGAATTCCATGAATTTGGTGAATTCCGCGAATTCCATTAATTTCTTAAATTCCTTGAATGACATGAATTCCGTGAATTCCGCGAATTCCATAAATTCTGTGATTTCCTTGAATTCCTTAAATCCCATGAATGCCTTGAATCCCTTGAATTACATGAATTCCTTGAATTCCGTGAATTTCGTGAATTTCATAAATTCCGTGAATTCCTTGAATTTTCTTAATTCCTCGAATTCCATGAATTTTCTGAATTCCGCGAATTCCATTCATTTCTTAAATTCCTTCAATTACATGATTTCCTTGAATTCAATGGATTCCTTGAATTGATTTAGTTGTTGACAGGTGGTTCTTATTTCGAGCCGGTTTCAATCCACAAATCGACCTTATTTTGTTGGATTGGTGGATCAAACTGAAGTGCAATTGTTTTGTTGTGTGAACTGTTTTGATACCGAATTAATTCCTGAATTGAATCCTAGTTTTTACAATAAAGAGCCAGGCATTTTATGTACTGTGGTGGTCAATCGCAGGCATCGTAGAGAGTATATATAAGAACAACAAAACCTGAAAATTGAGGTTCAGGTTGGCCCTGAAGAATTTAACTGCAATGTTCACGAAATTTTGCCTAGATTTTAGTTTTGCTTCTCTTGAAAGAAGGAATACAACATAATAAATTTGACTTGCAGACTACCTCTAAAAAGCGAATAAGACGTCACCTTTTGATATCAAACACCCTCAGATTTCACATTTGGTCTACATTAGACCGCATATCATTTAACCAATCCCAACGGATTAACAATCTTTTTTTATATACCCCGTTAAGAAACGGTGAAGGAAGAAGGAGGAGGATAAGCAGAGCGTAGTCGCGTGTGTGAGAGGGAGGATGGAGGTGGGGATATACCGGACGGTGGGAGTGTAGATGGGTAGGCGAATGAGGTTTCTCGTTGTAGTGAGAAAAAGAGAGAGGAAATATGAGAGAGAAGAGGAGAGGAGCAGGAAGCGTGTAAAAAGGCGCTAGTAGCGCACAGGCTAGTTTTGTCTAGCGGAGCGCGAGTTATTGGGTCCCTTTGACCTTGCGGCGGCCCATGCGTCTAGCTGGCTCATACTCTGCGGTACAGTACGTTGACTGGCGGGTGCGGGTAGAGCAATTCGCCTAATGGAGCCTTTAATGAGGCGTTGCCAAGCAGTGAGGAGGTCCAGAGACGTCTTCCCTGAACGGTCTCACCAACCCGGAGGGGGTGGGCTGGTGAGTGGTCATCCGGTGATTACCTGTTTTTTTTAGTCAGTGAAAATGTTGGAAACGTGAAAAGAGACGAAGCAGATCAAAAGTGCAGATTGCGACAATGTGAATCGCAACGGAAGCGCTTCGAAGGTGGAGAAAGAAGTGAGGGAGTAAACGTCTCCAGCGTGTGGTCAGCGGAGAGAAATAAAACGCCGTCGCAGGAACCCGGTTCCTCGGCAGAACGAGGGGGCACCGGGGTGTGAGATTCTTCTTCTGCTGGCTGGATTGAAGATGGAAGGACCCGAATCTGCATAATTTCCTGCGGCGGAGGAAGAGCGACTGATGGTGGAACTCTCAGTTCCCTGGGGCAAGAAGGTGGATCTTGGAAATCAACGTAAATAGTTTCACGGCCGGTGCCGGCTTTCGGTGATCCGTCGCGGCGAGTCAGGTTTGCCGGAGGAAAAGCGTAGCGAGGTTCTTGGAGAAATTGTGGCACCTTTAGCCACAATGGAACGGCGCGGTTCACTGCTGTCTTTCGTGAACGAGGATCACGCGTTTCCTATCTTCCAATTCAGCAGCCTGACGCTGCTCCTCTACTTGCCGTCGGAACAACTCCGCTGCCTGGCGCTGTTCTTCCACCCGGCTTTGCCCAACTAATTCGGCTGCCCTTCGCGACCGTTCTAACGCGGCCTGACGCTGTCGTTCGATGGTAGCTAGTCGTCGTTCAGCGGTCCGCTGTTTCCGTTCCTCGACTGGAAGGGAAGCCTTCTCTTCCTGTAGAAGACGGCACCAGCGCGTCTGTCGATTAGGGCGAGTGTTCTTACCACGCTCTGCCTCGTTTCTCAAAAATGCCCTTTTAATAGGAACTGCCACACTTTCGGCCCGCTCCGTTCCTACAAAAAAGGATTCAATCCGTGAAGCGGGAGGACCAACCGGTCGGCCAGACTCCGTTCCCAGATGACAAGAGAGGAAGATACTACTTTCTCTCCTGAGAATGGAAAAGCTCGTAGAAATATGCCCGAATGTTGTCAATCTGTCAGAAGCACGAAGCGATGGCGAAAACTCAATTCACTGAATCCCAATGGAACCAGAAGACACGAAACAAATCGCACTGAATGCGGACGCTATATGAGAAAACGATTTAAACTATAATGGAGAATCGGAGATGGTGTTTGAGAAAAGAATCAAGAGCTGAAGGCTTAGCTGTAAAAATTATGGTTTTCTTCTTGTAAGCAAGGAAGGTAGAGCTACGCAACTACTCTCCAGAATATTGTACAATGACTGATCTTTGAGACTCTCGTCTCGCTTTTGGTTACCGGGCACAGAGCTGTCTGTGGCAGTACGAAACGGCAGCGGGCCCGCTGATTGGCCAAAACGGCGACAACGGAGTCGCAACCAAGCAATTATCGTGGGGTTATTAATTTTTGGCTCTGACTAATTTTTTAAATTGGAATTTCAAATATTGATGAAGAAATCTTTGTAAATGATGCTTCATATTAGTCCAATAATACGTTTGACGTACCCTGTTATAACTTTTGGTTACACGCATGTCTTCCCCTACAGCTGAAGAATGATATTCTTCTATGAATGATATCTTCTGTTCTGTTGTTAAATAGTACATTCTTCCGTTACCAATGATGATCCTCGTGTTTGAATCCTTGAATGCTAATTCTAAAGCGATTAATATTTTCTGCCAAGATACGTGATTAATATCTGCAGTTTTTTCTAGGCTAATTGATCTTAATTTCAGTTCCTCTACTATTGCTAGCATTTAATCAATTTCTTACCTAATGTAAGTCCACGTTGTCGAAAAGATTACCTTTGCTTTCATCTTCAATTGTGAGGGCAATATAATCTTGTGGCCCCCTTTTGATTTCTTTGGATAAATCTACCTGTAGATTTGAGAATGTTGGTATTTCACCCCGTTTATAAGCGTTTTTGAACCGCTATCACTTTGATTTTCATCGACTGCCACAACGTAAGCGTTATTCTCCTTTTTTATAGATAACTGATCACTGCATTCGACTATATTTCTTCCTAAAATGGTTCGTGCGGCTGAAGTGTTTCTTACTGGGGGAGGCAATGGAGGAGGACGACTCTTTTCATTTTCAGCTGATGTCCTTTTTTTGGTAATTAACGTGATCTAATGGGTTTCTCTGAACCGTCTGTAAAACAACCTATGTCTAAGGTGATTTCAAAATTTTCCTAAACGTTTCGTTCCTTTGCTGCTTTTTTCTTTTTTTCGTCTTCTTCGCTGTATGAATTAAAGTCCGTTTCACTTTATCCTATCCTTTTCCTGCATAATCAATTTCTTCATGGCTTAGAAGATCCATTTGATTTTGTAACTCTCCAACTTTCATTGGCATATTTTTATTAACGTCAACCTTTGAATTTATAACTTGTACCTTGCTAATATTCATATTTTATTCTTTCTTAATGTATGTCCTTGATAAGACTGGTACTGAATTCAAATTTAAGAATCTTAAATTAGATTAAAATCGAATGCAAAATCCCATTTAACGTCCAACATTCAAGTCAACGTATAAATTCCTAAAAATAAACCAAGAATTTTACGATAAAATTTAGACAAACACCACAAAATGCTCCTATTGCAATTCCTGAAAACAAAATAAAAATTTGTTTCTTTGGACAAAAATAAAAAAGAGAAAAGAAAAATGAGAAGGCAGCCAACCAAATCCCCTTCCTTCTCTTTTTTATTTCTTTCGTCTTTTTTATTTTTATTACTTTAAAATTACAATAAAAAAGCGTGGATAATATTTACTAACGTTTCGGTGCTCACACAGCACCCTTATCAAGGTAAGAACACTTAGACCAGGTGAAAATAGCGACGAAAACACGATGCTACCTCTCATTTTTCTTTCCTCTTTTTTATTTGTGTCCAAAGAAACAAATTTTTATTTTGTTTT
>CAKNWT010236727.1:0-11803 GCA_932066315.1 Andricus coriarius
ACACCTTGCATAATATCGAACCAGTCACTCAGTTGCCCATTTACCCTCACACTCGCTTTGCTACCAGCATATAATGTTTTTAATAATTATATTAGCTATCCATTGACTCCATAATCTTTCAGGACTTCCCAAAAGTTTACTTCTATTCACATTGTCGAACACTTTTTCTAGGTCAAGAAATGCACAGAAAACTTTTTTACATACTCTCAAACTTTTTTCTGTGATCTGTCTCAAGCTGAATATCTGATCCGTACATGATCTTCCTGGAATAAATCCACTTTGGACTTCCCATGTCTTTTCTTCTGTTATTTTCATTACCCAATGAATAAGTATCTTTGAATATGTTTTGCTTACGGTACTTAGTGAGCTGATACCTCTGTAACTATTGTAGTTGCTTGTATATCCCTTTCTTTTGTATATTGGGACGATAATCGCCTTTTTCCTGTCATCTGGAACTTCTCTCATCTCGATATATAAATTTATCGACTTGCACAACCGGTGGGGTATGTAGTCGCCACCGTATTTAAGAATTTCAGCCTTAATACTGTCTACAACAGTAGCCTTAACATTCTTTAAGTTCTTAATTATATCCCTAACCTCATAGGCACAGATTCTCTCACTCGGATTTCCTAACGTATCGTGTTCTATGTCGCAATTGTCCTGCCCTATACTCCTATAGCTTCACCTCCCAATAGTTCCCTGAAAGAGTCCATCAAAGCGTCCTGTATCCCGTCTGTATCATATGTATACCATTTCACCAATGCTATTTCTCATTCTGACTAATTCTCTACTACTACTTCCTTTCATAGCGGTTAACGTTAATTTATGAAACAGTTTCTTGCTTCCTTCAAAATCGATTTGCATTGTCTTCTCTTCTTCTGTTTTGATTTTATCTCTACTTCCTTTAACTAGTACTTTTACTTTCCTGTTTTTGTCTTTGTAATCATTTTCAAGTCTATTTCTCTCCTCATTGCTAAGGCCTGTAATGCTCAACTTCTTAGATACGCTTGCTTCTTTTCGTGGACGGCTACGCAGATTCCATCATTCCACCACGCATCACCAGACATTCTTCCTACAAGCGCAGTACCAAAAACTTCAGTCGCACTCCTATCAAGGATATCCTGGAACATAGTCATTGCGCCCTCTATATCTTTATTGCGTATAAGCTCCTCCCAAGTTGCTCTGTCTATGCGTTCTTATATCCTATTCTGAAAAATCTATTTGCACTTCCGGTTTCTGTAAATTCTCAATCTTGATTCGCGTCTGTTTCGTCTTCTTGGTTCTCTTTCTTCTTCATCCTTGACCTAATCTTAGTTTTGAGACTGGAAGGTAATGATCAGTTTTACATTTAAAACCCCTCATAACTCTTTATCTTTTACTAGCTCTTCCGCAACAACACAGTCAATTATACTGTGGCTATGTCCATTTCACCAGGTGTAAATGTGGATTATTTTATGCCTAAATCCATTATCTTGAATAAGCAAGCTCTTTCCTAAGCATAAGCTAATCAATCTGTCTCCGTTATCATTTGTTTTTGGATCCCCAAAAATACCTAGCACCCTTTCCGTGCCCTGACGTTGAACACCAACCCATCCATTCATATCTCCTAATTACATAAAATCAGAAATTTGTAATAAGTCGAGATCAATACTGGTTACAGTTAATAAAGTGGATCAATATTAGTTTAATTTTAAATACTTCGAACTCGAACTGTTCTTTTGTGCGCTTTTATTTTGAAAACTTTTAATAAATCTTACTTTCTAATTGAAATTCTTTCACTTTAAAAGTTTTTATTTTTGAAGATTTTTTGGAAAAGGTAACCTAATGTGGATAAATATAAAGTGTAAAATAATAAATCATTTTTAGACCCAGCTTCACATTTATTAATTCGGGTGCAAAATAGTAATCTCAAAAGTATAAAAGAGTATTATAAGGATAAGATCATTTTCTTAGATATTTTTTCAAATTAGGAATATAATTTCATTAAAGTGTTTTCCAATTATATGTGCAATTAGAAAACGGTTGAATGTTCTGAATATGAGATAATTGAAATTAAAATAAGCACTTTATGCACGTAAGGCCTATCTCAATTAAGGTATAGAAAGTTCAACATATTGACCGTAGCCTGTAAGCTTTTCTTACGATTAGTTTAAAAAAACAGGGAAACGAAAGACGGACACAAGAAAGAGCTCAGAGCTTCTGATAAAATTTCAGAATTTTTTACTGTTTAGTTCTTAATGGAAACTCCTGAAAGTATGAAAGGACAGAGTTTCGATAGGATAGACTTTGAGATCCTCAAGGGAGAGTTGAGACATGGCTGTAACTTCCGTTTAGCCCCCGCCAATTACAAGAGAGAACTGGTGTTACGGCATGTAATGCTGGCTTCGTGATTGTTGCAACTCGGGATTCCGGTTAGCTCCTCAAGCTAACCCACGATCAACTCTCCCGTGCTCTTTGTATGTATTCATCCTTATTTAACCTTAATCGTTTAGCTACGGATATAAATTATGATCTTGAAATCTGTGAGAATAATTTCAACATCAATAAACGTCTGAGTAGCTTAGTAATCAGAGTAGTCAGTCGGCAAGATGGTTGTTTCGCATTTTTGGTTATAAATCATTTTAAGTATTTATTTTCAAGCCAAACAGAGTGCTTTGTAAACCATTTGTCCGCATAGTTCCTGGACTTGTTTCTTCTTCCTCTTCTGCAAGCGATTCTCCGTTAGTCCAGGCTATAGCTAGGGTGCCTACCAAGGAGGGATATTGGGATCTGGATGCCGTGAGAAAAGGATTAACACAGTAAAGTTCCCGCGATTTCGTAAAAGAAGTATTTATTGCCACTTACAATCCTTATGTTGCCAGTCCGTGGCGAAGGCCTGGTGACAGACGATAGCAAAAATGTAGGCGGCAAAGCGGAGTTGTGTTCTTCCGGCAAGGAGAAAAGCGATCGACGGCAGTGGGTCGGTGATTTCCGGCGTTCAGGATTCCGGCGTGGATGAGGATGGCGCTGAGAGCAAGAGCACAAAAACTAGGTAACCGGGAGGCGAACGAGCCAAGACTTAAACTGAGACGCGCTGTCTCTCGGGACTTCGAGTCCCCTCGGGGAATTCCGGTCCCTTTCGTGTCGGCCCTGCGACGAGGAGTCGCACGGGCGCCAAATCTAACCGTCGAGTAACTATTCTGTTACGCCCCGCCCCCTCCCCCGCGGTGTTTCGGGTGTATACTTGAGTCTTGTGTTAATTCCCTAAGTTCTTTGTCTAGGTCGTTTACTGTCCCGTCATCAATATGTAGTTCAATTTCGTATTCGTCGATTTCTATTTTTAAAAGATTTTGTATTTCTTTATTTATTGTCTCCCAGCCCCCCTGTAAATAAATTTTTTTGTCACAGTTTGGAGTGGTAACGTTTTTTTATATCTGTATTGTCTATTGTTGCAGAATGAGTCGTGAATCAAGTAGATTGTTTTTGGAATGAGTTTTTTTACCAAATTGACAGTGTAGTCCGTCTGCGTTTTCCATAGTTTTCATCTTAATGATTTTAGTGCTTTCTTCAATTCTAACTCTCAATTCTTCTTCCATGGTTAATCTGTTTTTGTAAAAAAGAAAAACAACAACAAAAAAATGGTGGGGAACAAAAATTGTTGGATGAGTTTGGATTAAGTTGAGTTTGTATTTCGGTTTTATTTTATTTTCTAGGAGTAGGCAAGTCTACAGTGCGAACAAGAGTTTTTGATCAAGTCTTTGGTTCGCGAGCTATGCTCTATAATAGAGCTACCTTATATGATTTATGGGTATTTGTATTTTTTATTTTAGAACTTGAAAATCAAGTAAGTCAAAATATCTAGTCTTGGTCTTAATTTTAGATTAGGGATATGGAAAAAAAATATTGTTAATTATAAGACGCCATCGTTGAAATGATTAGGTGCCTTGTGTTGTTGAGAAATGTTTAGACGTTTGGGTTAATGTTCCTTTTTTTTTAAGTCCGCCAACCATTCTTCGTACTCCCTTGTTCTGTTTTCCCTGTATGCTTTCCATTCGTTTTTATTTATTTCTTTTTCCGCCTTCTGTCTTTCTTCTTCTTCTCTCCTGGACCTATCCTGGTTCTCACGGTTTTGTAGCACTCTCTGCCATGGTACCGCTCTTTCTCTTTCGATTCTCTCCTGCAGTTCCAATGCCCTTCGTCCTTCCTCTCTTTCTTCGATTCTTCTGCCCTCTCGTTGATCTTCTTTGAAGGCTTCATATGTTGTCCAGGTTGCTCTGTTTAGTTGCTTTAGGTGCAGGAGTATTGCCTTAAATTTGATCTCTTTAACCATTTGTTCCTTTATATAGTGTGGGGGTTCTGCTTTGTTCTGAACCATTCCTCCCACTGCTCCCTCTGAATACTCTTGAGGTTCCCAGATTTTCCATATTTTCCTAATGTGTTTATGGGGTGATATTTGAGTTCTCTTTCTCGGGCCCCGTTCAGGCGTTTGTTAAGCCAGTCCCAGGCTTTACATTTTGGCAGGTGGTCTTCTAGTTTGGCCACTTGTATGAGGTATTGACACATGTAGCACGTGGTTGCGGGGTTTAGTGTGCTGGAAGGGGAAAAAAAATTCGAACTGTTTAATTTTGTCTTTGGAGTCGGTTTTTATTTGTTTTTTCAGAGTCTTAATAGTTTGAGTTATTTGGTCTGGTTTTGGAGTTGTATTGCATTGTTAGTGCTATTGATCCATTGCCTTTTTGCCACTACTTGAGTCTAGATTTGTAACCTAAAGTTATCAGTTTTTATATGTTATTTACCAGTGTCTGTATTGGTTTTTTCTAATTTGAAATCGTTGATATTCCATCCCCCTATGCTTTTTCCTTTAATGTTTTTCAATTCATAAATCGTTGGGAAATTTTCTTTTTAATAGTAAAAGGACCTTCGTATTGGTCGTAGAGTGTACTTGCTTTTTTATTTGCTTTGTTTGATAATTTCATTACTCTTTTTAAAACCCTATCACCTATTCTAAATTCTACCGGTCTTCTTCTTAAATTGTAATTGCTGGCTTATCTATTATTGGACTCGTCTAAATTTTTCTGAACTTCCTCTTTAATGATCTGTAACTTTCTTAGTCTATCGGTCCATTTGTCGACACTCTGAAATTCAATATCGCTATTATTTTCTATATTTTTTCGGAGCGGCTGGATAGGTCCTAATTCGCGACCTAAATCTAGAAATGCCGGGGTGAAATGGGTCGACGAATTTTTTCTAGTGTTTATTGCAAACTGCAAATCGTGTATATGTTCGTCCCAGGTGGAATGATCGTTATCTAGATAGGTTTTAATAATTTGCTTAATTGTCCTATTATAACGTTCTGTTGGGTTGGCTTGGGGGTAATATTTTGGTGTTTTAGTAGGTCTGATACCGCATTTTTCTGTTAAATCTCTTAAAGTTTTGTTGACAAATTCCGTGCCATTATCGGTATAGAGAATCCTAGGTGGTCCCCAACGCGAAATGACACGCTTGTGAAATTCCGACTCTATTGTGATCCCGCTAGCTTTGTTTATCGGAATCATCTCTACACATTTTGTGAATAAATCCACAAAAACGAATAAATATTGATTCTTTCTCTTTTTTGAAATCGGTAACGGACCCATGATATCTCTAGCAATCATGGTCCATCGTTCTTCAACGATTCTTTTTCCCATTAACCCTAATTTCGGTTGGTTGCTCGGTTTGGTTCTTTGACATGTTTTACAATTTTTTACGTATTTGATTATCTCCGAATACATTCCTGGCCAGAAAAAGTACTCGGAAATTCTCGCGTGAGTTTTTTCGGAACCTAAGTGTCCTGCTTGTATGTCATCGTGGTTTTCTTTTAGAACTTGGTTTCGTAATTTTGTAGGTACGACTAGTTTCCATGGGCTAGAGCCTGGTAAGAGAGTAGATTTTAATGGGTCAGTTCTGTAAAAATAGAGTTGCGAATCTCGGATTCGCCATTTTTCGTTTTCTTCCGGTCTTTTTGTCACTTTTCTGAGTTTAGTAGAGTACCAGTCGTCTGTCCTGTCGTTAACGTCTGCTATTGGTTTCTCTACTATACAAGCTAACGCGAATGCTATATTTTTTGTTGGTTCTCCTGATCTCGAGAGAGCATCAGGGACGAAATTTGAACTACCTTTACGATATATGACTTCATAGTCATATTCTAATAATTCCAGTGCCCATCTGGCTAATCAACCAGTGCGATTTTCAGTAACCTTCTAAATATGGCCTAAATTTTCGTATGGCCCAAACTACCGCTAGGCATTCTTTTTCGGATAATGAGTACCTAGATTCTGCGCCGTTTAGGCTTCTACTAGCGTATGCGATTACGTAATTTACACCGTCAATTGTCTGTGTAAGTACGGCTCCTAATCCCGTATTACTCGCGTCTGTTTCGAGTTGGAAGGGTTGAGTAAAATTTGGGCACGTTAATATAGGTGCTGACGTTAAAAGGTCTTCAATTTTTTGGAAAGCCTCATCTTGTTCTAATCCCCAATCCCATGGTTTATCTTTTTTAAGCAATCTGTTTACCGGTTCTATTATTTCGGCAAAGTGTGGGATAAATCTTCTGTACCAACTTGCCATCCCTATATTATGCGCTGTAGTGGTTTAATGTTTTTTGGTTTAGGGAATTCTAGGATTGGTTGGATTTTTTCATCGTCTATTTGGAGTCCTTTGTCGTTAACTTTAAATCCTAAATATTTGATTTCCGAGCAGCCGAACTCGCATTTGTCTGGGCTGATGGTTAAATTTGCCTAATTTATTTTATCTAATACAATATTCAAATATTTTAAATGGTCTTCAAAATTTTGAGTTACAATCACTATGTCGTCTAAGTAACAAAAAACGTTTGGCTTTAGGTCTGGAGTGATGATTTTGTCCATAAGTCTCTGGAAAGTGGCTGGAGCATTGGTTAAACCAAATGGCATCCTTTTAACTTGATGCATGCCTTTTCCAGGGACTGTGAATGCTGTTATTGGTTTTGAGCTTTCGTTTAATGGTATTTGTAAATAAGCTAATTTTAAATCAATTTTAGAAATGAATTTTGCTGATCGTAATGTGTCTAATATTTCTGTCATGAGTGGGATTGGATAAAGGTATTTTTTAGTAACATTATTAACCTTTCTGAAATCTAAACAGAATCTATAGTCTTTCCCTGGCTTTTTTATCATAACAATAGGGTTAGACCAATCAGAACAAGAGGGTTCTATTATGTCCTGCTCTAATAGTTTATCAACTGTTTGCTAAATTACTTGTTTAATTTTTGGGCTCACGTGGTAATATCGCTGTTTAATGGGATCGTGGCCTTAGACGTCGATTTTATGTTTTGTTTAATGAGTCGCCCTATGTTCTTTTCCCTGGTGAATTTTTATTTTGTTTTCTAGAAGTTTTTCTAGTTGGGATTGTTGGCTTTCGTTAAGCTCAACAATGCCTTCGCAAATTTCTGGCGAGCAATTGTTTTGTTCGTATATTTTTCCTAAACCAGCCGTAATATTATTTAATTGAATTGCTTTATTTTTAAAATTTATCCATTTATTACTGTTATCAATTTCTGAAATCTCATTGGCTTTTTGAGATTCCTTTCCTATTTTATTTTGATCAGTAACTTTTTTATAATTTCAAAGGTTACTGTCACTATCCTTGTATTTTTCCTCGTATTTTTTTATTATAAAAAATTTTTCCTAACTTATTCACCTTATTTTTCTTCCTAATTCTAGGTTTAGCTAGATTAGGTGAGTCTTCTATGCTTGAGTCGTCGCTAGTGTCATGGGTGGCGATGCTCTCTAGGGGTTGGAATTTGTTGCTCGTGGGAATGCTTATCAAGCTTGGGATATTTTTCGTAGGATTTGTTACAGGAATTTGGGCGTTTTTTATTTTTTGGAATCGGTTAGGATTGATAGGTACTAGGGGGATTTCGCTATCTTGTACAGTTGGGTTACTTTTGTTAAGTTTCCTTGTACTTTTTAGATTAATACTACATCCGAATTTCGGTTTTTTATCTATTTTCCTGATTTCTTTTTTTTGAATCGCTGGTTTATCCCTAATATTAACATTTTTCCTTTCCTTAATTTCTTTAACTTTAATGTTAGGTTTAGTTTCCTATTTGTCATAGATTATTGGGAGGGGTAAAGTATGTGGGTGTGCTTCCATAGGATAGCATGTAGTGGGACTCCCTGGTAACCACCAAGTTTCTGAGTCATAGTCTAGGGTCATCCGTAAGGATTTTATCATGTCTGTTCCTGAAATACCTACGGATTTTAATTTTGGGACTAACTTAAACATTAAGTGTTTCGTTTTATTTCCGATTATAATTGAAATTACTACCTGTCCAATTATATCTATTGTTTCTCCATTTGGTACCATTAATTTTCGCGCAACTGGTTCTAAAATTGAATATTTGGCATTCTGGATTTTTGCCAGCAATTCCTTGTCAACGTGCGAATGTGTGGCACCTGTATCTAGCAAAATTCGAAATAAACTACCTTCTAATTTTGTCATTAGATGAAAACGTGTTTCCGTTATTTCATCTTTATCCGACTTAATATTTCTGGCGGTTCGGTAATAGGTTGTAATATTTTTTGTCCTAGTACCCGCCCTTCCAGTTTCCCTGGTTGTATGCCAAATAAGGGCATTCTCTTTTAAAATGACCCGTTAATCCACAGTGGTAGCAGTTTCTGCTATTTGTGTTTTCGTTCGTTTTTGTATTTAAATCGTGTCTTTTGTCTGACTTAAAACTTGTTTTTTCTTGTGAATCCCTATTATTTTTAGTTAATTTTTTATTGCTATTAGCGTAGTTAGATTTTTGTGAATTTTGTTTACTATTATTATGTTCTAAATTATTTTCGGTTTTTTCTGTGGAGAATTCAATCATTGGGCTATTTTGACCTTTATTTGGGCCTAATGTCATTTGGTTAAACATTGGTAACATTTTGTAGTAGGGGTTATATGGATATCTGGATCTATCGTTTTGGAATCTGGGTTGGTAATTTGGTTGAAATCTAGGTCTGAAATTTTGTTGGTATTGATTTTTTATCCCCACTACTGCCATTCCGTTTTTGTTCTAATTTGTCATCAGAGTTATTTAATTTTAAATTATTATGTCTCAATCCACTACGATTATCAATATTATTGTGATTATGTTCCTGTAAATTTAATCTTATTTAAATTGGACCGAATGTCTGTTATGAGATTCATTTCTATTTTTCCCGACATTTGGTTTGATTATTTTCTTTCTAAGTTCAAATGAGCTATTTGCCGGCGGATCTAGTCTAATCCCTGAATTGTTTGCCCTTTTTTCCCTTTCTTTAAAGAATCTTTCCTTTTGTTGATTCATAAATTCGTTAAACTCTACGCTTTCTAAAAGTTCATCGGCTTCTAAAATAAAACTTGTATTATTTTCAAGGAATGAATAGCACTGGAATGTTTCATTGTTTATTACTGGTCTTATTCTGTTTCTGGGGTATGGTCCGTCTAGGTTTGGTAAGTCTGCATGATACCAAAAGAGTGTATTGTCAATGGGATCAAGGGTTCTATTAGTTTGAGTATTTTGAGTTGATCTTTCTTGGTTTGTCCTATTGTTTATGCTGGGTGATTCTATGTTTTTTCGCGCGAACCCTCTACCCCGACCTATTGACCTATTAATTACTTTTGGAATGGTGCCTATATTTTGGATTGCCGTTAGGACCTCATTTCCAATAGGTCTTGGTGTGACGTAGTTTGAGTTAATGTTTTGGGTTGGAAGTGCAGCGGCACCTTCCAAATCTAGGTTCTCATGTTCGTTTTCCATGACTGTAGGTTTCGGCATTGTAATTTTAATTTTCCCTGATCTCAATTTCATGTATTTTAAAATTAAGTTAGTATTTGTGCGGAAAGGACACCCTATATATTCGTTCGATGTGGGTTTCTAATTTTAAATTCCAATTTCGTTTAAGAAATTTTAATTGGTCATTTAATGGTTAGAGATTTCGAAAATATTTTTGTTTTCGTCGTAGCACCCTTCGTTTATAAGATACGTCGCGTGACCTTGCCGCGGCTCGCGGGTATTGCTCGCTGCCCGTGCGAACTTGCTTGCGCGTTTGAACGGTTTGTTTCGTTCGGCACTTAATATATTTAATTACGGTCAAAATTCACTATGTCTCAATTTTTCAGATTTGCTTCTTTTCCTTAAATAATTTTCGGAATTTTTTCTTTTTATTTTAAATGATGAATTTCTAATTTTCTAAAAGGAAAAATATGGTACCTCAATTTCAAAATTCTAATTTCCCTTTTTATTTCGATTTCGGTTCTACATTTTACTCTTTATCAACGTAAAGGGGGATTGCTATTTTTAATTCCCTTTTTTGGTTTCGAATCTTGCATTTTACCCCTGAATCACCATACGCAATTGCTTGCAACGATTTTTGCGTATAAATGGCATAATCCTAACCTTATCCATTCAAAGTATCAGACTTTGTATAACAATAAAATAACACGAGCGTACAAGGATAAACTGTTGCAAACGTATATCGGGTTATTGGCACATATATATTAAATTCTCATTTTATAAGCACAAATAAATTTTTGCAATATAAATAATCATGGGCATACATATAATTATAGGCACATACAAATAAATAACATGTATAAAATTCATGGTTAATAATGCATATCACAAGATAAATCCTTAAATGGTAATTAGACAAAGGCATGGCAAAGAGATCAGGTAGCATGAAAAAATGCTGTCAGAGAAAAATTTCGGAAGTAAGAGTTTTAGAGTATAGTCGGAAGTGAAATTTCTGTTGATACCAGAGCATCCTTGAAATTGAGAATGTGTCCTCTTTTTTCTCGGTGGGTTAGATTTTGGAAAGAAAAATGTGGGATTTTGGGTTGGGCGCCAGGTATAGCTAGGGTGCCTACCAAGGAGGGATATCGGGATCTGGATGCCGTGAGAAAAGGATTAACACAATAAAGTTCCCGCGATTTCGTAAAAGAAGTATTTATTGCCACTTACAATTCCTATGTCGCCAGTCCGTGGCGAAGGCCTGGTGACAGACGATAGCAAAAATGTAGGCGGCAAAGCGGAGTTGTGTTCCTCCGGCAAGGAGAAAAGCGATCGACGGCAGTGGGTCGGTGGTTTTCGGCGTCCAGGATTCCGGCGTGGATGAGGATGGCGTTGAGAGCAAGAGCACAAAAACTAGGTAACCGGGAGGCGAACGAGCCAAGTAGTCCGGACGCCAGACCCACTTCCGTCGGATTCGCGTTTGATAAGCAATGTCGTTAATGATTCTTGTTCAGACTGATCTCCTGATTCCGAATCTGCGTGATACCCCTCTGGCATTTATGGCGTTCTCGAGATATCAGCGATTAATTAAATTTTCATAATCGATTAATTATTACATTACCGTTCAATATTTTAAAACTTTTTCTTTTACATTTTTGTAGACGAAAAGGAGAGGAATAAAAGTTCTCCTTACGCTTATTCGATGAGACCAATACTTTTGGCAAAAAACGCGCTAAAAGGTAAAATAATGGAAAAAAATTAATCTCCTTTCTGTGCTGAGTAAAATTGTTTTATTTGAAAAAAGTTTCGATAGAATCGAAAGTATGAGTTGAAATGAACAATTTTCATAATGGACGCTATCTCTCTAAAGTTAATAATTTTAAAGATAGAAGCGTTTTAATTTACGAACGAAAAACGCCTTTCAATTAATAGTCCTGTTTCTCGAAAGGAATTTGTTTTATTATGAAAAGTTTAACACAAAAGCATTCTGTACTTAATCATAAATATATTTTCATAAAAATAGATGAAAAATCAATTATTTTT
>CAKNWT010236773.1:0-12242 GCA_932066315.1 Andricus coriarius
TTTTTGGGATTAATTTCGTAGAAAATTAAAACAAATATTTGGTTGAAAATACAACTGCTTTGCAGACAATTCACGTTTTTAGCTTGTAAATTCAACAATTTTGTTTGCAAGTTTTTTCTCTATGACTTAAAATTCGTTCTTGGTAGAAAATTAAACTCTATCGTTAAAAATTCGTCTTTTGGGTTTGAAAATTCATCTCTTTTGGCAGAAATGTTATCATTTTTGATAAAAAAATGGCACCTGTTTGATTAAAAATTAATCTGCTTTGGTTAAGGATTTTATTATTTTGTTAAATTTTTTGTTTTTGTGTAATTCAACTGTTTTTTATTCGAAATTAACATCTTTTTTCTTATATTAGAATTCGACTACTTGGTTGAGAATGAAATATCTCTCTTAAAATTTATTTTTGTTGCTGAAGATTCATTTTTTTATTGAAAATTCAAATATTTAGTTAAATATAATTTTTTTGATAAAATATCTCAATTAAAGTGCATATTATGTGACATATACGTCACAGATAAAAAATAGGAAAAAAATTTCCCACGAAAAAGCTTGACAAAGTTTGCTGATAGTAATAATCAATATAAGATATATGTATACAGATGCTTGTTAATGATATTTTATTTTCTACAATATATGGTAACCTATACACAGATTATTTTGATCAGAATAGATTATTTCCCAAAGCCACTTCCCATAAAAATTAAAATGTAGGATTGTCACTCCGTAAATGCTTTTCCCTAAAAGGTTTATTACCTAATGAAGTTGTTGATCTTTATCCAAAATCCATAATTATAATAAAATTGAGTAATTAATCGCCATAAGTATTTCCTATAAAATAAATATTTCAAAAGAATGTTGAATCCAGAATTCAAAATTCTTTGTTTACAACAAGCTCCTGTTCATCAGACACTTTGCAACTTTGGCATTAATGTTATTTTTTACAGATGATGCTAATGACATTAATCCACATTCAAGATGAAGTATATCCATACACAAAGTTTGAGAATATCGATCGTCAGATGCTGATCAGCGAATTCAACTATAAATAATATTGCTGAAGATGCTAATATCTTTGTAATCTCATCCTTCCATACATGAACAGATGATGCCCATTCTTAATTTTATTTTAACACCAAACTATTCCCACTAACAAATAATTCCTTTTCTCTTTCTCCACTTCTACAACATGATTTATCACACGATAGCTGCAGTAGACTTGCAGTAATCACTTGACCCGACTTTCTCCCTTCGAAATTCAATTACAATTGAGAAAACGATCGCATCAACATCATCTTGTGGTGCACGCGTCCGGAACTCTGCAAAGCAAAGAGTTCAGGAAAAGCGCATCGTCATGGCTTCGACTGAAGGGCAACTGTACAGGAGTAACGGTCCACACATGGATAGTTGTATCTATAGAAACGGCAGCTTGCATGATGTGGACATGTGGTGAAGGCAACCCGAACGACGGAATAATGGCACTTATTAGGCCGCTACCATTTGCGTCCGATTCACCTGATGAAAGCATTCGGCGTGAGCACCGATCGTCTCTTGTAATGAGGATCAATTGGGCCTCTTCTCCGTCGCGTCGGCTCCTCTTGGATCCTCAACGTCAGTTCGAAGCATGCGCCACTCTGATGACTAATGGCGAACCACCAAGTCTCAAATTGAATTAAACGCGTCTCTAAAACCATGACGTGGCTCAACAATCAGCAGCGATTCAGCTCTCGGTATTACAAAAAGAACAAAATTATCCTCAGTTGGAAAGAAAGTGTGACCAACATTTCTTGAGCTGCATGTTGCTACTTATTAATAAACGCGAGAATCTGAAATCTACAACAGTTGGGCGGCAAATTGGTTTTTAATGAACCTAATCCTTCTACGTGATCGCATCGACGCCTTCGACCAAACATAAGTTCAAAGTCTTGCCGAAGATCTTAACGAGTTTCAAACTTCAGAGGGATTAGAAAACAATGAAATTAGAAGTTAACGAACCAATGTGTCAAAGTTGATGGAGCTGAAGGTTCGACATCTCCCAGTAAATTAATAGCTCAGGTGTTAAAGATCTTTCTAGGATGGAAAATTAAACATCAAAATTGCCTCAGACGAAATTAATCTTGTCAAGAACAGTTTATGTAGTATTTAACCTTCTTGATTCGAAGAACTTGTGTCAAGTCTGCATAAGAGATATCTGAAAATCAAAGGACCAAACAATATTTAATTCAGTGTGATTGTAATAAATCAAGGAAATATTTGCTTTTAGCATGTGGTCATTATAGTTTTGTAAGAAGCCTTTCTTTGAATTGAATGTAAGAAATGGTCCATTACAAATGGCATTAGGATCAGTGTGAGCGTGTTCGAAATACCAAGAGGAATTCACAGACGTTTCCCAAGATCCTTGCAGGATCGTTTTTGAGTCTCGTCGAAAGTGAGTTGAACTGCCTTCTGGGAGAAATATCGGGATCGAGACGAAGGAGGTGAAGTTGTACCTGTGGATCGGTACCTTGAAAGTTAGGGTCCCGCTTGAGTTGATTAACGATGTGAGCGTCCAGAGCGAGGTGGGTGGCGCATGCCTTTGTGACAGGATGGCCGTTCCTCCGTTTCTCGACATCGCCACCGTTGCTATCGTGGATTATTATAACTCATGCATTTCATCTCGAACTTCTATCGACTGACCAGTAAACATCGATACGTCTATCTCTGGGACATCTTTGCGCTCATCCAGTAAGATGGCCAAAAACATGGCCACCGTCACGAAGCCCCGTTGTCTTACATGATATCAATATCAGAAATTTATATTGGAAAACAGAATATATTAAGGATAAAGATTATTTTTAAATGATATATTGACTTAGGTGTCTAATTAGATTACTCACTAAAAGAAGATACTGATAGTCTTTTATTATTTTTTACTCTTATATCTCTAATTTTTGTATCATAACCTGTAGCACAAAGGAATAAAGGAATAATTATCTTGAACATGTCATTAGCAACGAAAATGGTGTAGTAATTTTTTCAATTTCATAGGGGAAAACGTGATCGTCTGCTTTTAATGAGCTCAAATTGAAAGAGTTTCATCAATTATGAAAGGGTATTTCGAAGGTGCTAATTACAGAGTCAATTTTAATAAACAGTTACTCATAAGCTAATGCGCTCTCTTCAATTATAATTTTCCGTTGATCGTTTTAAAGGGTTAAATCGCATCTTTTTTTAAATACGATTAATATTAATTTCCGCAGATTCTCAATGTGTTCTCTCTCTTTTTTTAAGATGAAATGGATATTTTGTCTCTAGATGATGGGTTTCTAATCTATGGTAAACTTGTTGAATTTTATTTGTTGATAGCCAATTTTTTTATTTATGAATTAAGGATTAGTCATCAACATCATATGTTAATGATAATAATCAATTTGATATTGTTTACTAAAATAGAGTATAGGCAAGAATAATCTTTGAATAGAGTTTATCATAATGTATTGGTTAAAATCATTAACTTCTGTCATTTACGCCAATATGTAATGAAAAACATCTTCTCTATGGAAACACTAAGAATTTAGTTTAAATTATATTCCAAGAAAATGGTTTATACATTTGACATAGAAAATCGTTGCTAGATGATAATACACTCATACCCCAATTTTTTGCGCCGTATCTGAAAATGTTTACGTCGCAAATCTCTGCGCGCTAAAGCGCCATACTGTTAATACATCATGACAATTATTTATATTGATAGATGCCCTTAGCGTCATGGACGAATTTCTTACAAGAATGAAGATTATCTACACATTTTTCAAATTCATTTTCCAAAATTTTACTAACTAGATACGTTCAAACCTCCTGGAAGTGGGATAAGGAATTTAAAGAAATACTCATTATTTCAGAAGAAATTCACGTTTAAAGATTTATTGTCTCTTTTTGCAAAGTCTTCATTCAATGTGAACCAATCAACAAATGAAACCATATAATGAAAATTAAATAAAATATAACCCATAACCAGCACACTTAAAAATTACAAAAAAATACTTTCAACACTTAAGTTTCAAAAAGTCATTAAGGAGTTTTAGCAGCACCACATATTTTGTCATTCTTACATGCTCCCAATTTTGCTGGTATATATTCTGAAATAATGATTATTATCTATTATTATCTTAGATGATTATAGGAAAAACTGACGAAAACTTCTTTACTATATTACAGAAAAAAACAAAAGGTAAAAAGCGTTTTAGTTGAAAGTGCTGGGTAAGCAAAAAATTGAAGATTGGCAAGAGTAAAATGAAAAAATGATTTATTTTTTTATTTCCCTCACCTGTATTCATTTTTATTTGTGTAGTGAAATTACCCCCGGAATTTGTATCTGAAACGCATTTTACCTTTTGTTTTTTTTTTGTTATCTTATGACAATATTTGGTTATTTCTAAAGTGTCTTAGGTATTACTTCTCGAATGAATATTGTAACCACAAACTCTGTTTGCTATCTTCTCCTGATACATACACATAGAGACAATTTCTCATTACAAAATCGTTATTATCAGCATTTTTAAATTATTCTAAATAGATGATATTATTTTTTTAAACTTACTTGTAGCGGTCTGACAATTTTGCTTGCAAGTATATGTGCAATCATCCTTAGTGCAGAATTGTTTGTTTCCTGTTCTCTAAAAGCATATATTTTCTTAAATTAATTCACATGTTTCTTACCAGAATAAAGTTTCTAATGTGAAAAAGAACGTTATTAATCCTCACCTCGCAACCTTTTTCGCAAGGGTCATAATGCTTATCACCATAATCATTGTCAGGGCGGATACGAGTGTCACATATAAGAAATAAGATATTTTATAATTTTCTTATTTATAATTGAACAGGAAGTTATTTTTAGTTTCAATTAAGTTTTTCATTGTTACTAGTAACTACAAAAAACAAAATTATATTCTATCTCACCTCGTCATAAACGTGAACCGCAGAGAAATACGTCATAAAAGTGGCCATTGCTTTGCAAATAAAATACATATATATTAAAATCATTCGCTGGTGTTATTTTTCATAAATGTAAAATTTGTAATTGTTGAGAAGTTTTCAATCAGAGTGGACTGCAGTAGATCAAAATCATGTATTAGCTGTATACATAATAAATATGCCACTTACCTAATAAAAACGCAAAGAATACTTTTACCCTCATGTTTGAATATAGAGAAAGCAGTTGACCAGAATTTTTCTTAATCAGAATATTAAGACAATATGAAGCCTCACTGAAATTATTATGTATGGAACCCGAAAAACAGATACGTGGCGAGGCAGGTGTCGAGCATATATTATCGACGATTCTTTCCAAATGTTTATTTTTAAAGAGCAAACGAACAAGCATAAAAATCAAGATAAGCTTAATTACCTCAAACACGAAGTTACAGAAAAATAATTTTAAGATTGATAAGAAATGTTCGAATTTGAAGAAAAATCTTTATTAAATTGAATAAAATTAACGTAAGTAGTATAACTCCGAAGAGGAAATAGCATATTTAAATATTTGTTTATATTTATCACACAATAAGAACTATCAGATCTCTAATAGAAAACATGAATTAGCACATTAGAATCTGTGATTTTTTTATTTTATCACACGAAAAAATATACATAAGGTATAACGGCGAAGTCTTAATTAAAATTCTGAATCGTAGAAATTAAGTGTACATACCGAAATGATAACAATAGAAAGAATCTTATCTTCGACCTTGGCCATGTAGTTCCTTTTAGGTAACTGCGTAACAGAATGTCGTACAAAGCCAAACTTTTTAAATTTCTCAGGTGGTATATTTTTTTTTAATGTATAAAACTCATCTGCAAATCAACATGTAAGGACAAAGATAGATGATCTGTTTGACATATGTTTAATCTATGGACAACAAGCATTATCATTGGTAGGATGAATGGCATTCCCTAAATATTCCTCACAATCTAAGGATTCAAAATTTATTTGATAAAAATTATCTCTAAATAAAAACAATCTATAGATCGATGAGATCCATATTAAAAAATAATATTACGCAATTCTCCAAGGGTTGATTTTCATTCTAAGGAAAACTAATTACACAGTGAAATCACTTATTATTTCATTTCAGCTACAATTAGAAGCAGCTGTAGAAAAATCTAAAGATGGTCATATCTATAAACAATGAAGAATGATAGTATCATCACAATCGTTCATAGACATACTGAACATCTATGATACAGTTATTCATAGACGGCTTATACAAAATATTATTTTCACCAATTTACCAATAATCAATAATCACTAATCACTGCCTCTTTAACATTAATAAAAATTATGATATGCAATACTGCATATCATCTATGGATTCATGATGTCTTCATATGTGGATGAATTGATTCAAAATTATTTATGGGTGTTTACTTTTAGCTTCACCTGTGTACGAAGATCATCAAACTTATCCATAAGGTCAAAGTGATACGCAATATGCATATCATCCGTGGACAGATATAAAAACACCATCATCTGATGACAAGTATCAACAACATCATCAATGGAAATATTTCTCAAACGTCATCATCAACCTCGTATGAGAATTAGCCCTACATTACCAATTTAAGAGGGGAAGGGGGTCGAGCCAGTATGGAATAAATAAATCAATTGGTTAAAATAAATTTTTACGAAATTAATTAATTTCGCGACAGATGGACCTTCAACGGTAAAGTTCAATAATAACTTAACAAGTTTGAAAATCACTTTCCTATTTCAGGCTGCACACTCTTTCCTGCGTTCTCCTCTTTGCCCCTTTTTCAAAGAATTCTTCTTTTCTGTCCCCATGATTTCCAGCAACTTCCCGCATTCCCTCTTTTTAGTTGACAATTTTTTTTTTACAAATGCAACTATTTTGTTAAAAAGTCATCTTTTTGGTTCAGAATTCAATTACTCAGCTGAAAGTTGAACTACTTTGTAAAAAATTCATTTTCCGTTAAAAATTTAACTTCTTTGTTAAAAATTGATTTTATTTTCGTTGAAAATTGATTTCTTTTACTGAAAATTTTACTATTTTATTTTAGGTTAAACATTTTTTTTTAGTTGAAAGTTCATATGTTTAGTTACAAATTTATCATTTTTCTTTAAAAATTCAACTATTTCGTTAAAAATTCATGTGTTATGTTGAAAATTCTTTTTTTATTCAGAATTAATTTTTTTAAGTTAAAATGTAACTATTCCATCTTTGGTTGAAAAATGATCTTTTAAATTTCAAATTGATTCAATATTTTTTTTATTTTAAATGCTTGGTCAAAATTAACTTTTTTCTGATGAAAAATTTCGGATTGATAATTCAACTTTTTTGTGGGTAATTCTCCTTTTCGGCTTGAAATTTTAACCATTTTGTTGAAAATTTATGTATGTTTTTTATTAAAAATTTGTATTATTTTAAAAGAACATTAAAATTCTAAGTGGAAAATTAATCTTTTTGGTTAAAAATTTAACTATTCGGTAAAAATCCCTTTTTTCTGAAAATTTAACTATTCCATTTTTGGATGCAAACCCAACTTCTTGAGATGAAATCTCAGCTATTTTGTAAAAAAATTCATATTTCCTAATTAAAAATTAACTTTCTGGTTGAAGATTCATCTTTTCAGTTTAAAAATAAATTATTCTCTAAAACATTCGACTTTTCAGCTTAAATCTTTTCTTAAATATGATCAACATTAATCTCTCTCTTTCTAAAACGAAATGTATATTTTGCCTCTAGATATAGGTTATCTCACCTACAGTAAACTAGATACGTTCAAACCTCCTGGAAGTGGGATAAGGAATTTAAAGAAATACTCATTATATCAGAAGAAATTTACGTTTGAAGATTTATTGTCTATTTTTTCAAAGTCTTTATTCAGTGTTAACCAATCAACAAATGAAGCAATATAATGAAAGTTGAATAAAATATAATCAATATTCCACACACTTAAAAATTACAAAAAAATACTTTCAAAACTGAAGTTTCGCAAAGCCAGAAAGGAGTTTTTGCAGAAATGATCCATCAGGAAGCACCACATATATTGTCATTGTTACATGCCCCCACTTTTACTGGTACATATTCTGAAATAACAATTAATATCTATTATTATCTTAGATCACTATAGCGAAAACTGAAGAAAACTTCTTTACTATATCACAGAATAAACAAAACGTAAAAAGTGTTTTAGTTGAAAGTGCTGGTTTTGCAAAAAACTGAAGATTGGCAAGAGTAAAATTTAAAAAACACTAATTTTTTCATTTAACCTCATCTGTGTTCATTTTTTGCATGGTGAGATTACCCTCCGACTTTTTATCTAAAACGCATTTTACTTCTTTTTTAACTGATGACAATATTTTGTTATTTCGTAAATTTCTTAGGTATTACTTCTCGAATGAATATTGTAACTTCAAACTCTGTATGATATCTTCTCCTGATACATATACATGGAGACAATTCCTCATTATAAAATCGTTAGTATCAGCATTTTTAAATTATTCTAAATAGATGATTTTAAATGATTATTTTTTTAAACTTACTTGTAGAGGCATAACAATTTTGCTTGCAAGTATATGTGCAATCATCCTTAGTGCAGTATTTTTGGTTTCCATGTTTCTAAAAGCATATATTTTCTTAAATGAAGTCACATGTTTTTTACCAGATTAAAGTTTCTAATGTCAAAAAGAGAAAAATAAATTTTTTAATCCTCACCTCGCAACCGCTCAAACAAGGGTCATGATGCTTATCACCATAATCATTGTCAGGACGGATAGGAGTGTCACATGTAAAAAATAAGATATTATGCTATGATATATAGTAAATGGCGATTATTTTATAATATAAATATTTATAATTGAACAGAAAGTTACTTTTAGTTTCAATTGTTTTTGCTTCCTCATAGAGGAAATTTTTTAATGCTAACATTTTCCAGAAATTATAAATTCATTTAATTAAACCTTCCTCAATTTAAAAATGTCTGATACAATGTTCTAAAAAATTTGGCGGATCTGTGTGTGGATGTCACACTTTTTTATGAACACGATAACTTGAAGACAGTTGCAGATCAATTGATGAAACTTGCAGGGCCTATTTTTACCACTAATATCTTGAAACTGACTGAATGATTTCTAAAAATGTTTATTGCATTTTTTTAACATATTATAATATATTAAAAATCGATCTTTTATAGTAAAACTTTTTTCATTCGCGTAATTCAAAGTTGATGCAAGAACTTGAAAGATTCCTTGGCTTGAGACGAATCGATTGAACCATAATATTAATACATTTTATCAAAGAGTGAGAAAGTTATGCTCATTTGTAATATTTGAAACACCTTTTTTAAACAGAAAAACTTTCTTCATCGACCTAATTTAAAGTTGATGCATGAATAGAAAATAATTTTTGATCATAAATTTTCGAACAAAATAATGCTTACAATTTTTGTGAAAAAATCATAAGTCTGGGAAAGGGATAGGGTGCGATAGAACTCGCCCCTTCTCTTTTCCAACTCGAAAAATTACCATTTTAAGTGCAAAATTTGATTTGTCTCATTTTTCATTGTATTTAAAAATTTGGTCTGTGTTATTTTGTGAAATTGTATTTTTTGTAAATTTATATTTTTTAAATAATAAAAATGAAAACTTTAGTTTGTCTATCATTTAAAAAATTACTAATCCTTCCTCTAAGTGGAAGCAAATACATTTGCTATTCGGAAGCAAAGTGCTCGTGAAATGAGTAGCATATCAATATAAATACAAACAAAGTGGAAACACTCGAGATCGAATTCACAGCTAGTTTGAATTGTTACTATTAATTACAAAAAATAAAATTATATTTATTCTCACGTGTACAACAATGTCGGAGCCCCCATGGGAATACGTCATTAAAGGAACCATTGCTTTAAAAATAACATACATATATATTACAATCATTCGCTGGTTATTTACAAAATATATAAAATATTCAAGAGTTGGGAAATTTTCGATTATAGTGGACTGAAGATAATCAAAATAATGTATTAGTTATATATATATAATAAATATGCCACTTACCTAATAAAAACGCAAAGAATAATTTTCCCCTCATGTTTGAATATAGAGAAAGTTGAGAAGAATGTTTCTGAATCAGAATATCAAGACAATATGAAGCCTCACTGAAATTGCTTTTCTGAAAATTTAAAAACAGATAAGTGTCGAGGCAGGTTTCAAGCTTATTAACAACGTTTCATTTCAAATGCTTATGGTTCGAGAACTAACGAACTAGCACACGAAAACAAGATAACCTTCTAGCTTCAAACACGAAGTTACCGAAAAATAGTTTTAAGATTGCTAATAAATGTTCGAATTTAGAGTAATATTTTTATTAAATAGAATAAAATTAACATAAGCAGTATCACTCCGAATAGAAAAAAAAAACTTATGTGAATTTAAATATTAGTTTATATTTATTACACGATAAAAACTATAAGATCTCTAATTGCGAACACAAATTAGCAGATTATAATCTGTGCATTTTTTTATCTTTATCACACGAAAAAAAATATATGTAATTATAAAATTAAAAAATAAGGTTTAACAACCACCGCAGGGTCTCACTGGGAGCAACTGCCACCTAAAAAAATGACACCGGCTCCCAGTAGGACCACGGTAAATCACATTCATGACCACGTCTCACAGCCGTGAGATGGGTGGTCACAGGACACGATGAAATCAAAACGACAGGCCGGCGAAACTCTCGTGTGTTTTGAGGACACGAAGCGACCCAAGGATGACAGCCTTCTGCATCCATTTCGCAAGTGCCTTGGCATATTTTTGGCTCCCTTTTAAGTTTTTGATACCTCTGCTCCTTTTCTTTCTCCTTGGCAGTGATGTTGTATTCATACGGTGCCGAGAATTCGATCACGAATATAGTTCGTTTCCCGAAATCTTGGAGAACAACCCAAAAAAAAATATATATATATATATATATATATATATATATGTATATATATATATAAGCTATACAACAGCAAAGTCTTAATTAAACTTCTGAATTGTAAAAATTAGGTGTACATACCAAAATGAGAACAATAGAAAGAATCTTATCTTTGACCTTGGTCGAGTGGTTTCTGTTGGGTAACTGTAATAGAATGTATAAAGCCTACCTTTTTTAATTTCTCAGCTGGAAATATTTTTTTTAAGTATAAAAATCATCTGCGAACCAATATGTACGGACAATGATAGATGATCTCTTTGAGATTTGTTTAATGTATGGATAACAAACATTATCTTTGGTAGGATGAATTGCATTCCCTAAATGTTCCCTAAATCTCAGGATTCAAAATTTATTTGATAAAAATGATCTCTAAATAAAAACAATATATAGATCGGTGCGATCCATATTAACACAGTGAAATCACTTTCGATTTAATTTAAGGTGGAACAATCTTTAGATGGTAATATCTATAAACAATGAAGAATGATAGCATCCTGACAATCATTTATAGACATTCTTAACATCTATTATACAGTTATTCATAGACGGATTAATCCAAGTTTAATTATCACCAATTTACCAATAATCACTAATCACTGCCTCTTTAAAAATACTGCTGTAGTACTGCATATCATATATAGATTCATGATGTCTTTATATGTGGATGAACTAATTCAAAATTATTTATGGATGTTTTCTTTTAGCTTTATCTGTGTATGAAGATCACCAAACTTATCCACAAGGTCAACGTGAAACGCATTATGCATATAATCCGTGGACAGATACAAAAACACCATCATCTGATGACAAGTATCAACAATATCAACAATGGAAAGATTCCTCAAACGCCATGCAGGAATTGATATAATCCCTACAGAATATCATCAACCTCGTATGAGAATTAGTTTGAACAGCCTCATTGGATTAATGGAACCATAATTCAGAATGTCAATTTCCAAAGACTCTCAGTTATAATTACGACTCAAAGGGGACCTAAATTGCCAATTTGAGAGGGGAAGGGGGTCATGCCATGAAGGAATAAATAAATTATTTGGGTTGAATTAATTGCTTAAAATAAATTTCTACAAAATTCATGAAATTTGCGAAAGATGGACCTTCAACGGAAAATCACTTTCCTATTTCAGGCTACTCACTCTTTCGCCGGTTCTCCTCTTTGCCCCTTTTTCAAAGAATTCTTCTTTTCTGCCCCCCTGATTACCAGAAAATTCCCGCATTCCGTCTTTTTAGTTGACAAATATACTATTT
>CAKNWT010236841.1:0-10105 GCA_932066315.1 Andricus coriarius
TTTGGATTTCTGAAATATTAAAATTCGGGCATTTATTATTCGGTAATAATAGGTTTAATGCTTTCACGATGATTCATTATGATTAATTTAAATTTTTAAATTTTAAATTTAAAGCTTTTTCCGGTTTCAATCGTGTGCAAAACTACGAGCTTGCCGACGTTTCTCGAACATTGCAGTTCACTTCTTCAGGGCTGACCTGAAACTGAAGTTTCAGGTTATGCTGTTCTTACATATATTCTCTACGATGCCTGTGATTGGCCAGAGCGCCCCATGGTAGGGACTGCTCGAACTTGATTGGCCAATCAAGTCCTTTTTAAAAAACCCGGGAGGACGGAAAGCCAAATCGGATTGGTATTATATCCATTGTCCCTATTTATGTTATTAGGGTGTTTCAAGATTTCGATTGCTTCTCTATGTTTTCTTGGAAAAATATTTTGCGTTTTCGCGATGACGGTTGTTTTATCAAACAAAATGCTATGACTTGTTTCAATATGATGCTCAGCTAGTGCTGATTGCGTGAAATGTTTTAGCCTGACTTTACTCTCATGTTCCTTTACACGTTGGCTCACCGCCCTCCCGGTTTCTCCAATATAGACTTTGCCACAAGAACAAGGGATTTTATATACTCCCGGATCACTGAGAGGTGCCTTTTTATCTTTAGGATTGTTTAGAAGTTGTCCTATTTTCGCTGGTGGTTTAAATATGGTTTGGATGTTGTGTTTGTTAAGAATTCTTCCTATTTGTTCTGTGATATCTTTAACGTAGGGTAGGATTATGGTCTTATTTCTCTCTCTTTCTTTAGTGGGTTGTGTTGACTTGTTTTTTTGAGTGTATTTTCTTATTGCTTTCTCAATTTGTTTGTTTGTGTAATCGTTTTGTATTAGGATTTGTTTAACATTTTGTAATTCCTTTTGTAAGTTATCTTTATCTGTTATGGAGACAGCTCTGTATACAAGGGAATTGATGACCGATTGCTTTTGAGATGGATGGTGGTGGGAAGAGGCATGTAGGTATCTGTTTGTATGGGTGGGTTTTCTGTAAACTTCGTGTCCTAATGTGTTATCAGATCTTTTGTAAACTTGTACGTCCAAGAAAGGCAATTTTCCGTTTTGTTCAATTTCCATGGTGAACTTGATATTAGGGTGTAATTGATTGATGAAATCGAAGAATTTGTATAGTTCGTCTAGTCCATGTCTCCAGATAACAAAAGTGTCGTCAACGTAACGGCACAAAAATTCCGGTTTAAGCTTGGATTTGTTACAGATTTTTGTTTCAAGATTTTCCATAAAGATGTTGGCTATTACTGGTGAGATTGGAGATCCCATTGCGGCTCCTGAAGTTTGTTCGTAGAATTGGTTATTGAAAGAGAAGTAGGTATTATTGAGACAATGTTCTATCAAAGGTATGAAATCGGAGGGAAAGTTTGCAAAGGATTTAATAATATCGATTGTATCAGAGATTGGTACTTTCGTAAAGAGAGATTCTACGTCGAAGCTCACTAAGATGTCTTGGGGTTGAATGTAGATCTGTTGTATCTTTCTGATGAAGTCCAAAGAGTTTTGGACGTGCGCGATAGAGTTTCCTGTGGAAGGATTCAGTTCTTTGGCGAGAAAGCGTGCTAGGTTGTAATTTGGTGAGTTTATTGCGCTGACGATCGGTCTGAGTGGAATGTTGTTTTTGTGGATTTTTGGGAGTCCGTAAAGTCTTGGAGAGGTAGGATTAGTAGGTATTAATTTAGATATTGTTTGGCTGTCAATTTTAGAGTCTTTTAGAAGGGTTTTTGTTTTGCTGACTATTGTTTTTGTAGGATCTTTCTTAAGTTTTTCATATGTATCGTCAGTTAGAAGGTCCATGATTTTATTGTTATAATCTTCTTTATTCATTATTACAGTTGTGTTGCCTTTGTCTGCGGGTAATATTCTGATGTCTTTATTCTGGTTAAGTCCTTTAATTGCTGTTTTTTCTTGTTTTGTTAAGTTTGAGGAAGGTAGTTGGGCTTGGCGTAAGATGTTGGCCGTCCTACGACATATGTCCTTCGCTTTTTCGGGTGGAAGAGTATATATTGTGGATTACAAATTACTGATGATTTCTTCTTTCGGGATTTTGGAGGGAGCTACTGCAAAATTATGTCCTTTAGATAAGGCTGAAATCATTTCATTGCTGAGAGGATGGTTAGAGATGTTTTTTACTGTGTTAGTTAGTGGTTCGTGCCTTACTGGAAGTAATTTGTCAAATTTTATTATTTGTTTTTGAGTAGAAAGATCTTTAATCCGTTGGGATTGGTCAAATGATATGCAGTCCAATGTAGACCAAATGTCAAATCTGAGAGTGTTTGATAGGAAAAGGTGAAGTTTTAATAGTTTTTTGGAGGAAGTGTGCAAGACAAATTTGGTATGTTGTATTCTTTCTTTTAAGAGAAGCAAACTTGTTTTATGTAGAATTGATTTGGATTTAGATGTTCCCAAATGGTTTTTCAACTGTAAGAATGTTGGGACGATATTATTGTCCCTACATCGTTTTAAGAAAGCTAAAGATGTTAGTAGCTTAGCTTTCGAGGACCTGAGCTTACTAAAAGTATTAGTTTTAGTAAGAAAACTCTCCCCCTGGAGTTCTTTAATAATAGATTTAATGCTTTCACAATGATTCATTATGATAAATTTAAATTTAAATTTTAAATTTAGAATTTAAAGCTTTTTCAGGTTTTAATCGTGTGCAAAACTACGAGCTTGCCGACGTTTCGTGAACACTGCAGTTCACTTCTTCAGGGCTGAACTGAAACTGATGTTTCAGGTTATGCTGTTCTTACACATATTCTCTACGATGCCTGTGATTGTCCAGAGCGCCCCATGGTAGGGACTGCTCGAACTTGATTGGCCAATCAAGTTCGGTACTTTTATTTTTCATCAATTTTTTTATTTAAAATTTATTTTTTCTTATATTGTTTACGTGCTTTAATATTTTTCTGCAATGTCAAATTTTATTTCTTTAGATTAACTTTAAATAAAAATCATAAAAATCCTGGGAAATTGTTTTAAATATTTTCAGAGTGGTTGCTGAAATCTAAGAGTTTATTTTCACAGAGCAAAGTTCAAAATTAAAAAAATGTTTAAAAAAAAATTATAACTCATACCGACTGCATTCTTTTAACTTTTTAAAATTTATTTTCAAATTAATGTTTCAACTAAAAAAAGATTGAAAAGAGCATTTAATAATTATTTTTCTCCAAATGTATGTAATGTAATGTGAATGTAATAATTTTTATTTACTTCTATAATTTTTCTTCGTGAAAAGTTACCTTTAGAAAAAAATTCCCGGCTATTCAACTTTTCAATGTTTAAAACTTTTCATTCGAAATTTTTCCTAATCAAACTAAAATGCTTTAATGCAGAATTACAAATAAAAATATCTGTTTGTATAATTTCAAATAGAATATTCAAGGAAACATCACAATAAGTAAAAATGGAATTGAAGTGAAGGAAATCAAAAGTCTAAATTAAATTTTTACTGATGCAACATTTTAGTTTTGCATAAGAAACTTTATTTGAAATCGCTAAATAATTTAATTACAATTGCAATAACAAATTATAGAATTGATTTAAAATAATTGTGCAAGTAAGTGAATTCGCGAAAAAAAGATCGATTACCAAAAAAAAAAGAATAAAGTTTCGGAATAAAAAATAAAATTTCAGTACGTACCCGCTTCAAAGAATACTTTTTTCTTAAACATCTCCACTGACGTTATAATGTTTTCTTTTCAATAATCGTTGAAAACCTTTATAAGGATGTGTGCGAAAACTAACGATAAATCCTAATTTATTAAATTAATTATTTATGTAGGGACTAATAAAAAGTGAAGAGGTAATAAATACACAAATGAACGGGTTCCGAAAATATAATTTCATGAATTATAAAATCTCTGAATTTTAAAATGACAGGATTTCAAATATACCGCAAAACTAAAAATCTCAATAATATCCGCAATTAAAATTTACGGAACTATATAATTGTCCAATCATTAAATTCTACAAATTTTTTAAATTCCAGAAAATTAGTATCGACAAAAATAAATAATTATTATTTAATATTTCTTCAATAACTAATTGTTTATTTTCGCCAAATCTTAAATTTCCAAAAATTTGCAAATTGTATGGGAATTTAATATTTCGTTAATTGTATAATTAAAAATTTTATAATTCAAAAATTATATAATTCGTTAAATTATAATTTCGGAAATTTTTAAATTGGGGATTTTTATTTTTCGACCGTTACAAATCTTGTATCGTTATATTAAAGCTCTAAAATTTTATTATTCGTCACTTTGTATTTTATCAATTTTTTTACGTTATTTTGTGTACTCGGCATCTAATTTTGAATTATTATTTTTTATTATTTAATGAGTAAAATGAAAAGATGTGCAATTTATTGTCCAATGGTAAAATGGTCCTATCATTTATAGGTTTGTAATGAATAAAATGCTGAATTCATTATTATATTCAATGAATTCTTCATTTTTATTACGTTCTATCTTATGGGATATTTTTTTCTTTTTCAGTCATGAGAGTAAATTATACATACTACAAATATTTTCAAATAGGAAAAAGTCCGTTTCAGACCTTTAATATACATAAATAATTCCCAGTGATGCAAAAATTTTAAATTCCCGCTCGACGTTTACTGCGCCGCCTTGCGGCATGTGGTCGACACAATCCCTTTCCAGTTTGATAATGTCGGTAGAGAAGATCAGATCGTGTATTTTAGTTCGTAAACTAGCTAGTTGCATTGGGGGCGCTTTGATTAAAAAATTGTAATAAAAGAATCTCGAAGATTTTAAGGCAAATATTATAATTGAGGGTTCGGATCAAAGAATGGGCCGCGCGCTCGAAAACGCGGAAAAGCATTGTCCACGTGTATCGTGATATCCAAATTTTAAAGTTCAAAAAAATAAATTTGTTAAAATATGGTCATATAGAAAAGGGCAAGACGGAACTTTTTTATATATGACGTTTTTTTATCCGATAAATATTTTTAATAGTAAAAATGAAAAAGTGAAAACAAAATTTCCCCAAATTCAATTATTTTTTAAAACATAAATCGTCAAAACTCAGCTAAATAGTATTGAAACTGTTTAAAATTTAGTGTACGCACGCAGTGTACCCTAACAATGCCTGCGAAATGAAGAAAACAATTAAAATGGCCTATTGTTTAATAATAATTAAATTCAAATTCAGACCGGTCGATAAGCACGTTTTTTTAGTTTCGGCAAAGAAAAGTATCAAGGGAACTTTAGAGTTAAAAGAACTTTAAGTGAGAAATTTGTTCCTAACTAATAAAGTAAGCTTTCTGGAAATTTGTAGATCGATTCATTGAAAATTGACGGAAATATCCATTATGAAAGAAAGCACGAGACGCCATCTACGATTGCAAGCGCTTCAAAACGTTCCCTGGTACTCTCGCTGGTATTCGCCTATGAAGGACGCTTTCTTACATAATGGATATTTCCGTCAATTTTTAATGAATCGATCTAAAAATTTCCAGAAATCTTATTTTAATAGTGAGGAACAAATGTCTCACTGAATGTTCTTTCAACTCAAAAGTTCCCTCGATACTTTTCTTTGACGAAACTAAAAAAACGTGCTTATCGAGCGGTCTCAATTTGCAATTAATTATTATTAAACAATAGACCATTTAAATTATTTTCTTCATTCCGTAGGCATTTTTAGGGTACACTGCGTGCATATACCAAATTTTAAACAGTTTCAGTAATATTTAGCTGAGTATTGACGATTTATGTTTTAAAAATAATTGAATTTGGGGAAACTTTTTTTACACTTTTTCAATTTTACTATTGAAAATATTTATCGGACAAAAAAACTCCGGAAATAAAAAAGTTCCGTCTTGCCCTTTTCTATATGACCATATTATTAAAAATTTCTTTTTTTGAACTTCAAACTTTGGATATCACGATACACGTGGACAATAATTTTCCGCGTTTTCGAGCGTGCGACCCATTCTTTGATCCGAACCCTCAATTTTACCACGAAGGAATAGTCGTGAATTGTGCACAATTAAAAAAAATGCAGGAAAATTCGAATTCATTTAAAACATAGTTTTAAAACTATTAAAAAATAATTTAAATATTGAGGAGATTTAAAAACAAATTAAAAGAAAATATAGACTTTTTAAGACTTTGAAATAAAATTTTGGAACCTTTGTAAGAATTTTGAAATGTTTCAAGAAAATGAAAAAATTTTTTAAAAAGTCAACTTTTTAATTGAAAATTGAACTATTTTTATAAATATTAGGAAATCTTTTCAGGTTTTAGAGGACTCTTAATCACTTCAACACTTCTAAAATTCCTGGATATCACTTCAACTGACACAAATTTTTCTTAAAAACTTAAAAATCTTTAAAAATTAAAAAAATTTCCTTAAAAGATATTCTTGATTCTTTCTCCAAATTTTTAGAAATCTTTTGGAATGTTTTAAAATCTTTTTAAATTTTCTCCAAAAGATAATTTATAAAATCAAAAAATCCTTTAAAATTTTCATATGAATCTGTAGAATATTCTTTCATTGAAACCTTTCAAAATTCTTAGAAAGTTTCTACATTTTTTATTTGAAAACCTTCCTGATTGCATTCTGTGTGAATATGACTTTTAGTGGATGTTTTCAATTTTCTCTTTGCTGAGATGTCAAGAAAATTTTGAACAGAATATAGATTTCTTCAGATTTCGAAACAAAACGATTCTTAAGATTTTTGAAAGATTTAAAGAGGCTACAAAAATTTCTTAAGTTTCTTAAGAAAATTTGAAATGATTTTTTTATATTTAAAAATCAATTTTGAAGATAATATTTAAAAAGATTTCAAGATAATACAAAGATTTTCTAACATCTCCTGGGAAATTGAAAATAATTTGTTATTTTGGAAAATTATCTTTAATCGAATATTCAAAAACATCTTACAACATTTGAAAAGCGTTAAAAAATTATCAAAGAAGATTCTAGAAGATTTTAAGACAATTTTTATAATATTACAAACTTTAAAAAAAAAGCGGGAAAAATTCTAATTCATTTAAAACATAGTTTTGAAACTTTAAAAAATAATTGTAGTATTGAGAAAATTTAAAAAAAAGGAAAAAAATGTAAATTTTTGTGGTTGAAAATTGAAATATATGTTTTTCAAAATTTGTTGTTTTTTAGAAGAAAATTCATTTTATAGGTAAAAAATTCATCTTTTTGATTGAGTATTGAACTTTTTTTGAAAATTCTTTGTTGATTGGTTGAAAAATTAACTATTCTTACAACTTATTCCATATTTTTTTTCGCGGAATTTATAGACATCTTTTTAAATGTTTCAACATCTTTTTAATTTTTCTCGAAAAATTAATTTCTTTGAACAAAAATAATTTTTATATTTTCCTGTGAATCTTAAGAATATTCTTTTGAAACGATTCGAAATTCTTAAAGAGTTTCTAAACTTGCTGTCCGAAATATTTTAAAATCTACATTTTGTTTTAATTTTTTTTAACAACCTTTAATAGTCAAAAAATATTTTTATAATTTTTTTAATACTTCTAAATATCTCTTAAAGCTGCTGGATTTTTAATCACTTTTTTAACTGCGCAAAATTTGGTTTCAAAATCTTAAAATCTTTTAAACTTTGATATGTTTAAAATTTGTTTAAAAATTTATTTTAAACGAAATTTATCAATAAAAAAATTTATTTTAGTGTTTCCCAAAAATCTTAAGAAAATGTTTTCATATTTCCTAAAAAAACATCGTTTGTTGAAATTGGTAAAATTTATTGAAGCACAAATCGGTCGAAAGGCTAATTATAACTCAGTAAGTTTTTTATTATTTGTTTTATAACAAACATGGAAGACCTGGAAGTCATGGAATTTTGAAAAAAGTTGTGGAAAAACTGGAAAAATCATGGAATTTTCCAAAAAATTACTAGATTTGTTTTATTCACAGGTTAACTTAAAAGACTATTAATCAAAGTCTTAAAAATTATTGTAATATATCACGGCTAGAAATGGTAGAAAATTAAAAATTTGCAATGAAAATTAGTTTAACTACATATATTTTAATTTCGTTTTTTTTTTGGTCGAAAGTCAATTCAAATATTTGGTTAAAAATTCCTTTTTTTGTTGAAAATTTTTGATTGAAAATTCAACTATTTTTTGCAAATTCGTTGTTTGTGTTTGAAAATGTAACTATTCTATTTGTTTTTATTGCTTAAAAATTAATCTTCTTAGTTGAAAATTCATTTGTATAGAAAATTTAACTATTTTTTGAAAATTCGTTGTTTTTCATAAATATTTTATAAATATTAGGAAATCTTTTCAAGTTGAAAAATTTGTTTAATCACTTCAACGCTTCTACAATTCTTAAATATCATTTTAACCGACCCGAATTTTTCTTAAAAGTGTGACAAATCTCTAAAAATGATCAAAGTTGCCTTAAGATATTCTGCATTTTTTTGCGGAATTTGTAAACAATTTTTTAAAAGTTTTTAAAATCTTTTAAAATTGTCGCTGAAAATTAATTTTTAAGCAGAAAAAATCTATTCAAACTTCATATAAATCTTTAATTGAAACCTTTCAAAATTCGTTAAAAGCTTCTAAATTTGTTGCTCCTGGGAAATTGAAAATAATTTTTAATTTTGGAAAATTATCTTAATCGAATATTCAAAAACATTTTGAAACATTTCAAACACTTTTCAAAAATTGTCAAAAAAGATTCTGGAAGATTTTGAGGCCATTTTTATAATTTTGCACAATTAAAAAAACTCTGGAAAAATTCGAATTCATTTAAAACATAGTTTTGAATCTTTAAAAATTAATTTTAATATTAAGAAGATATAAAAAAAATTACAAGAAAATGTAAATTTTTGAGAATTTTGAAATAAAATTTTGGATTCTTTTTAAGATTTTTGAGAGCTTTAAAGAAAAATATTTGGAAACATTTTTTTCTGAAATGAGGGGAATGAAGAATCCCAAAAAAGAAAATTATAGACACTATAAAATTTCCGAAAAACTGAATATTCGAAATACAATATATACATTTATTTACAAAAATTATGAATCCAAACAAAAAACACACTACCTGACACTCCATTGCCAGTGCATACAGAAGTATTGGAGGCGGCTGGATTAAAAAAGTTAAATTAAATAACTTGAAGCGAATAATAGAATATCAATTAATTTAATATTTTCAACATTAAGAATTGGAAATAAATAAAAAATTAAGTGCACCAAAAAGGTTGAAAACAGCTATTTTGTACAACACCCAATCGAAACCAACGAAGAGCAGTAATTGGACACGATAAAGTGGAAGGGTTTAAAATTATAAGCTCACTAAATAAAGTGAATAAATTAGAAATAATTTTTATTGAATCATTTTCATTTGCCTAACAGAAAAATGTAATAATTTCTATTTCAATGAAAAAAAAAAATATTTTAAATAAGAAAAGGGTCGAATTTGACTTTAAAAAATTTTATTTCAACGAAATCAAAAAATTTTCAAATAAAAAAAATTTTTCAGTGAAAAAAAAGGGATAATTTTAAACAAATTATAATTTGAGGAATAAAATCATTTTTAATACAAAATACAAATTTCTAATAACTATTTATTTTTTAAATTTTTTGTTTGCGTATATTAAGGTTATATCAATATGATTTTCACATGATGCTTGACAAAATTTCACAAAGTTTTTCAATATTTAAGATATGTCAAATAAAAATTTTAACGAAAAATATAATTTTCACTCGAACACTAATTAATGGAGATATCTTTATAATTTTATTCTTCAAATCCATTCCCTAAGGTCAAACATGGTACCCCTGGCGGACCGGCCGAACGCAAACATTACGCTATAGCGTAATGGTAAAGTAATGGTAAAGTAATGGTAAAGTAATGTTAAAGTAATAGGGCATTATAATTATTGAAAGAAGCAAAACAAATATGTAAACTGTTGAAACTGTAATAATACGTTAAAATTTACGTTAAATGATCATGCCGTAATTGCAACAAGTTGCTTTTTCAGCGTTAAAAAATAAAAAAACAAAGTGGCTGTAATTGAAGTCGGGCCCCTGCATCTTGGC
>CAKNWT010236907.1:0-10293 GCA_932066315.1 Andricus coriarius
CCCCCCCCCCCTCCTTGACGATGGAAGAGGCATATTTAGTTAATTTTTGTAAACTGTCTAGGTTCTAAGACTACTTCCAGGCCCACTGCCGCAGGTATAAATGGCCCTCAATCCATGATCCAATAAATGAAAAAAAATATGACCAATTCATCAAAATTGCCAGGGGCGCACACTATATATTATATGAGAAGTAGCGGTCGCTGATTGGATGTTTAGGTTTGATGATAGCGGTTGGATGATTGGGGGTAGAAAGGATCATCAAATGCTAATTAAATTGAAAATAAAACTGTAAATGACATAATATCATAAGTAGAATGAAATAAAAACTATTTTTTATAAGCAATTATATAATAAATGGCTCCTTCGCTACTCATGTGGCAGAGTGTGCACTCCTGAATTTTCCCCAACCCTCCCCAGCTGAAAATTCCTGTACAGAGACCTTGGAGGATCCTGCAAATGTACTTGTACACGAATCTGCACGCGAACCTAGACAGGTAATCTTGACGGTTCCTGTGCAGGATTTTGTCGAAGGAAACTGTACATGAGCCTGTAAAGGAACCTGCACAGACAAAGGAACCTTTGAATGATCATGTACACATTCCTGTACAGGTTTCTTTGCGAAGTAAATTGAGGTGCGGGTTCCTGTACAGAAACACGTAAAGGGTCCTTTACAGAAAGCCTTCGCGAAAACTCATGTCGCTTCCAGCTGTAAAGTTGCCTTCCTTTTATTCCCTTGAAGATCGATCTCACTATCGAGAGAGCCAAGCCACGAACGAACCATCGCGGCTTAGTTCCTATGGACGTTCATGCATATAGGATCCTAAGCGGTTTCCTGTACATGAACCCGCGTCTTAATTCAATCTGTGAAGGAACCTGTACGCAGGATCATTGAAAGATTAGCTTGCATACAGGTTCCTTTGCAAGATCATGTACAGTTTCCTTCGCCAAATTCCTGCAAAGCAACCGTCAAGATTACCTGTACAGGTTCGTGTACAGGAACATGTGCCGGATCCTCCGAGGTTCCTGTACAAATCTTGAGTCTAAAAATATTTCTGTAGGAAATCTTCACCTAATGAAACCGTAATCAAAATCCGAAGTTTCTATAGGCTCACCGAAAATATTTGTGCTACGCTTACCAAAGTTCGGTGAACCTAGCCACTTATTTCCAGTTCCCCGGGGCTCACAGAAAATATTTGTTTTCTTCGAACAAGGTTCATGAAAACCAAAAATCACAAAATTATGTTAATTCCATCTAACATGAGTAAAAAGGCAACAATAGTCAGTAGGGATGGTTGAAAACTATTTTTTTCGACATTGATAGCGGCCCAAGCGGTTTTGGGTCCTCTTTGATTTAAAATTAAGCTACTAGCTACTAAGTTTGATCTTTTTTTTACTTATTGCGTTGAAACTCTGTGCAACCTTCTTATAAAATTTAAAATGAAAAAAAAGCTGTTTAGAATTTAAATACAAATTTAAACAAATAGATAAATAAATTTAAAATACAAAAAAAAGCTTTTTTTGTATTCTAAATTTTATGCGAAAGTTGCAGAGTTTCGACGCAACAATTAAAAAAATTATGAAACTTACGACTTCAGTACAGATTAAGAATTTTTTAATAGATTTTCATGCATTTCTTTCATTATTGAAACCTTGTATATCAAAATAATATCTTAGAAACAATAAAAAACCTTGCGGAAACTTTTAAGGACCACAAGAAGAGATAAAGAAACATTTTTAGTATGCTCATAATTTTATAGTGGTATATAGTTTGTATTTTATCCTAAATGTTATGGCTTTATTCGAAAGTTGCACAGGACTTGGACGCAGCAATAAAAAAAGATTATCAATCTCACGACTTTAGTAAAGAGTAGGAATTTTTTAAATAGAATTTCATATATTTTTCATGTGTTTAAAATTTATATTTCTAATTTTCAGTTTAGAGCGAGGCAAGAATCAATTAAAGCTTTTAAACAATTTTCTTCAGACAGCGTATTATTATTCATAACAATATTCTCTAAGAGTAAAGCTAGATACTTTTGGGTTCTTATTACATTTTCTACTTTTTTCCACTTTTGAATTACAGTGAGGTAATAATTAATGTTAATGTGTTTGATTTATTATTGTTTACCACTATCTTCTCTTAGAGTAATGCTACAAAGTTGCGGTTTTTTCTTTAATTTTCAGCTTTTTTTACTTTCTAGTTATGCAAAAATAATAAATGAACATCAATAAGAATCATTTTTTTAATAGTATTCTATTTTTTTTGAATGAAGTATTTTTACTCTTTTGCTAAAGTTTTAAAAATATTAATTTAAAAAAAGGCTATCTTTCAGTGAAGATGAAAACAAATTTTAATAGATGTTCCTACATTTTTTTATTATTGAAACCTTGTATATCAAATATTGTAGAAACAATAAAAATAATTACGGAAACTTTATAGGACCACAAGAAGAGATAAAGAAATATTTTTTAGTATGCTCATAACTTTTAGTCGTATATAGTTTGTATTGTATTCTAAATTTTATGGCTTTAAGCGAGAGTTGCACAGAACTTCGACGCAGCAATTAAAAAAATTTATCAAACTCAATATTCAGTAAATGTAGGATTTTTTCAAACAGAAGTTATACATTTTTTAAATCTTTAAATTTTATATTTTTACTGGATTTTGGTTGCCCATTCCAAACTCTTTATAAAAAAGTAGATTAAAGGAATTCTCAGTTATTCGGTGTATTTACAGCAGTGATCGAGGGTGCCGTAGAAATTACACAACTATCATTAGCCTTCAAATTTTCAGTTAAGAGCGAGGCAATAATCAATTAAAGTTTTTAAACAATTCTTCAAAACAATGTACTATTATTTATAAAAATATTCTCTTAAAATAATGCTAGAAAGTTGCGGTTTCTTATTGAAATATCCACTTTTTAAATATAGTGAGGTAATAATTAATTAAAGTTAATAAACATAATTGTTTATACGACTTATTATAGATTATAACTATCTTCTCTTAGAGTAATGCAAGAAAGTTGCGATTTTTCTGCAATTTTCAGCTTCTCTTTTACTTTCTACTTACGAAAAAATAATAAATGAACATCAACAAGAATCATTTTTTAAAAAGTACTGGCAACCGGGGTAATTTCGGACATGGGGTAAATTCGGACATTCCTAAATTGATAGTTTAAATTATACTTAAGGTATGGTTTTCACCGAAATCTAGAACCAGTTAAGGCTTGAACTGATTCCAGATTCTTAGAATAGTTTTTAGTAATTTATCCTATCAATTTGTGGGTTTTTCGAATTCCACTAATAGAAGATTGTGTCTAATCAGGCCACACACTAACATCACACTTGATGACTTTCTGAAGGTTATCAACTTGATCTTGAATTCGGGATGACACAGTTTACTGGATTGAGGCTTAATTATTGGTCTAGTTTTGACAATCTGCGTTTAAATCCATGATTGGCGATTGGGCCTTATTAATGAGTATTGAAATAGGTGCTTTAGTCAGTGGTCTATTGCACCTAGTTTTGGATTAATTATATTTGATATAATGATTAATTGCTTCAAAGTGTAGTGTGAAATAAGAGGTAAATTAATAATGCTTAAGTTTTTATTTCCGAAAAAAATAATATCAACAAAAGAAAGAGATTGCTTAACACAATGATTCTCTCTGATGTTTATTTATTATTTATTCATAACTGAAAAGTCAAAGAAAATATGAAAATTTCGGAAAAACCCACAACTTTCTAGCATTACTCTAAAAGATAAACAATAATAAATTGTAACAAAAAGAACTTTATCAACTTGCATTAATTATTACCGCACTCTACCCGAAAATTGGCCAAAAATGTGGAAATTTCAGAAAAAAACCGCAATTTTCTAGCATTATTCAAAGAGAAAATTATTAAAAATAATAATAAATTGTTTGAACAATTAGATTTGTTAACTTGAATTAATTATTACCTCATTCTAATTGAAAAGTGGACAAAAGTGGAAAAATAAAAAAAACGCAACTTTCTAGCATTATTATAAGAGAATATTGTTATAAATAATAGTTTATTGTTTATATAATTATTTCTGTTAAGTCTAATTAATTATTGCCTCGCTCTAACTAAAAAGTTGAAAAATTAAAAAATAAACGCGACTTTTTACTTTTTTTTTAGGGGAAAATTGCTATAAACAATAATAAATGATTTAAGAAATTTATTTGAACATTTAAGTAATTTTTTATTCGTATTCTATGGCTAATTGCGAAGAGAAATGTTGAGGGTCAACTCGATACACCTAATTTTATTTTTTCCCTGTTGATATCAAGACGTTTATAGTAATAATTATTCGATAGTAATTGCTTATAAATTTTGAAAAGAATGAAACAATTTATACCTCCAGGGTAATTCCAGGGGTTCTTCTTTAATCAGGCAGAAATCAAAAGGCGCTTTTATATAGAACCGGATGTGTGATAGTATGTGTCATAATGCAGAGTTTTTATAATTTAGTTTTTTCTTCAAGAATCTCGAAAAATATTGATCTGAGATAAAAATGTTGCACATAAAAGCTGTAGATCTCATTGAAAAACATAGTTGTTGTTTTTACACTTTTTCATTAAAATTTATATTTTTTCAAGAAAATAGACAAAACTGAATTTTCTTATTTTTCTTTAAAAAATTGATTAAACTTTGTAAAATAATTAATAGTTTTCAAGGGAGGACCTTGAAAAAGAAGGAAAAATGAGTCGACGCGTTTTCTGGAGGGTGAGAGGGATGTGACTGACACCGCTTTTCCAAAGGATGCGTCGTTTTTTTGGGGGCCCCTTGAAAAGGGGTTTAGCGTGAGTGGGGGAAGTGGGTGTGGAATACAAAAGGTACCCCTCACCAAGTATCAAGTCAATATTCTTGGGTGACTTAGATGACGATAGAAGTTTTGCATATGTATATATAAATGCTTGGTCGTCATCCTTCATCTAAAAATAGTACAGCTTCATGGTGATAAGGAACTAGATGATAACAAATAACATTACAAGGAAATTAACTCTTTTACAAAACAACGATTTATTTCGGTAAATAAATTGAAACTTAATTAAATACAGTCTATCTATATTCTATATGATAGTATATTATCTCCCAAAGGTGCTACATCAATGTTGCGATTTCCGTAACTTTGAATAATTTACAAGTCCAGGAAATTCTCTTAAAATATTCCAAATAAAGCCAATAAGCTGCATAACTTGTATAAGATTAAAATAAAATCTTCAACTAAGAATCTAAATTATTATACCGATATCAAAAATAGTACTTTTGATTATTAATTGGGCGTTAAACTCATTGTCAGGCTGAAAAAAAATCTTGCCGGTAATTTCGTAATGCATCTTCAAGAGTCTTATCTGCATCTATAATTAACTTTTATCCTCTATTATCATGAGCACTATTACATTATTCGGGTGAAGTAATTAGCATTGATAAAAGTAATATTTTATCAGATTAAATCTTATATTGAAGTCTAAAAAATGAGTGTTAATAATTGATTACTCGTGTCACACTCACACATTTCTTACATTATTTACATAAGGAGCGCTTTACTCCTGAATATAAGTGCGCAAACGCAATTGAATAAATATTTGCATGATTTGCCAAAATTAATTCACATGTTAAGAGCCACGGCTGTACTCGGAAACCCCAGCAGTAGCAACCTTTATATAAACAACGCAGGCAGAACAAAATTGCATACAAAAATTCATCACTTCTTTTTACAAAACTTAGCTCTTTTTGTATTCTATCCGTTCAACCTTGACTTCGTCGCCAACCAGTTGATATACATATGTCACAACGGTTGAACTCTGGATGTCCATTAAGACGAACGATGGAATAACAGAGCTGAAGGAAAAACATTATTTTAAAAATTATTGGTTGCAAGAAACAGTTTTGTCCTTGCTAAAAAAATGGAAGTCTTACGTGTCAAGAGGATTATAAGCTCCAGTTGCAGAGCCCGGGTTAATGTAAAATTTATTTTCATGTTCGTAGGCTTCGAACTTGTGTGTGTGGCCGGAAATCAAAATGTCCACATCTAATTGCCTTTGGATTAAAGCCAAAGATTCGGGATCTCCCCATGGAACTACTTGGTGACCATGGGACAATCCTATTCTAAATTGTCCAACTGTGACTACTTTTTGTTCAGGATAGTTTAGATTCTATAACGAGAAAATTAATTCTTTTTCAGTTATTGTTTATTATTTACTAGTTATATGTACACAGCCGGCAGAAATTATCTACACGCCTGTTTTTTGAGCTGTTGCTAAAGTGCCTTAATTTTGATAACATTAACATGAAAATTTTTCATTCGTAATGACGTAGATAGTAATACAGTTCTGCGTCTAATAGTTGTAGATAAAATGTGTATGTAAACAAAACATTGTCAAAAAATGTAAAAATTATATGTTTTAAAAAAACTAAAATAGGTCTGGAAATAATTAACATTTTTTTAAATTCTTTATGTAATTTTCAAGGTAAGCTTCCATAGTATTTTGCTAAATGGTTAAGAAACTGTTATAATTTTTGCCTAGATTTTACCCTAGGGCCAGACTTGGAGCAAAAAAGTCGAAAAATTTAAAAAATGCGTAAATACTTATAAGCATTTTTTAAAATAATTATTTGTCATATTTTAATAAATTTTGGTAATATTTGTAAAAAATATTGTTTTTAATTTTTTTAAATCATTATATTAGTACAATCATAATTTCAATTTTTACGAATTTTCGCACCAAGTTCGACCCTATGGTAGAATCTGCGGAAAAAATTCTACAAGTATTTTTAAAATTTAGCATAATACTACGGAAGACTCACCTTTAAAATGAGATTTTGAAAAATGATTATTACTTCCACAGTTATTCCAGTTTTTCGAAAACATTGAAATTTTACGTTTTTTTGCAATATATTTTTATTAAACTGACTTTTTGCCTTAAACTTTCATGTTAGTATTATAAAAATAAAGTCTCTTTAGCAACTGCTCAAAAAATAGGTGTGTAGATGATTTCCGCAAGTACTGCGTCTTTTTATCATGAAAAATGTTTAATAATTCTGGATATTTATAGAACGAAATTTTGAAATTTATGATATTGCATGTTGTATGAAAACTTTTATATATTGCACGTAAGCATCCATTTTCACAGAAACTTTTATTTGAAAACTATATAACAAGCTTCAAATTGTAATAAAATAAGATTTTTTCAAATTTTTATGATTGTTCTTTTCTTTAATTTAATATTTGTAATTGCGAGTTTTTGTGAATAAAAGAAGCACAAGAAGGATGGAAATTTACTAGTAACTTCATTCAAGTTAATTGTGATAAATTTGCAATAATAAAATTTTCTGAATTTAACCTTCTTATCTTTATCATGAGTCATTTAAATCATGCATCACCGATTTATAAATTCTGACTTATGAATTTATTTCAAGCCTTGAACGTAGCACGGCTATCTTGAACCAATTTCGACTGAAAAGTGCTTTCCTGTTCTAGTTTTTTTCTGAATATGTTTGGTGGATGCCTCCCGAGTATTTTAAGCAGTAAATGACAAAAATAGTTGAGCACCTCTTTAAGGGGATATATCTGGTAATGTTAGGGGATTTTCAAGATTTTTTTCAACCACATTAACAACATTTTATTGCAATGGACCTAAAAGATCGATTACTACATATTTGTAGGTACTTTTACATTCAAAAAGCTTGAAAACTGTGGGAAATATAGCCGCTCCCCCAAAACACGTTTTTTTATTATTAATTACGGTGAGCATGACAACTCTGGAACGGATTGTCTGAAATTAAAAAGCCTACAAAATTTGATTAGTATATTCCTGTACGAAATTCGTGAAAGAAGGATTTAGCAAAATTTTTATTTTCAAAAAAATGGCAAAGATTTTTCGAAAAGTGTCTATTTTTGAGGTTCCAAAAATTCGGTTGTTTGGCCCAAAAATAGAGATTTTGGTCCAAATAAAAATCCCTTCGTTCACTTATATTCATATACTCCGTATATGAATACACTAATGAAATCTTGTTGTTTTTTTTAAGTTGAGATAATCTGTTCCAGAGTCATCATGATCACCGCAAGTAATAAAAAAAACGTGTTTTGCGGCAGCAGCCATATTTCCCCCAGTTTTCAAAAATTTTTAATAAAAAGTACCTACAAATATGTCGTAATCGGTTCTCTATAGTCCATTTCAACAAAATTTTGTCAACATGGCTTTGAACTTTTGAATTTTTTCTTGGATTATTAAGTATATTTTCGTTCAAATCATCGAAAATGTAATATTTACTTACATAAACCCTTTAGTTTGGCATCTAAAAAAGCCTCTAATAATTAAACATCGCCTAACATACAGAAGACTTTCATTTTTCTTAAACCAGGTGCAAGAAGAGTTTTTTATTAACTGCTCCTTCTCAGTACATCGCGCGTCTAAATAGTCAGAATAAGAGATAAACTCACATTAGTCAAAGCAGACTAAATTTGCCGAAGATCTAAAAAAGCAGTGCTCTAGCTCTGATATGTTTCGAGTTATCGTCTCCTGAAATTCACAATTTTTATTAAATTTTATTAGACATTAAGTTTTTCGGAAATAACTATTGTCTGTTGATTTCTACGTGAAGAGATTTGCTTATAAGAATAAAAGTACATACATTTTTCAACAAAAGTAAAAAATATTCAATATCCTATCTTTAATATTAAGCGATATATCACCCCAAAAGGCGTGTCCTTCAACAAGAATTGATAAAATTTTGGGTAAAGGGTAGTTGTAAATGTGTTTCGCGAAATTTCAAACATAGACCATTCAATATTTTGTAGTTTTGCTGGAAAATGTATGTACTTTTATTCTTATAAGCACTTTTTTCGAAGTGGAATACAAGAGACACAAGTTATGTATTTCCGAAAAATTTAATGTCTAATAAAATATCAGTGCTACAGCATATTTTTTTATATATCCGGTAGATTCAGTCTGCTTTAATTGATTTTAGTACAATTTTCATCTATAATGAGCAGGACACGAAATATTTCACGGAAACTAAAATTACATTATTTTTAAGCCAATTTTTCAATATAAAAAATCACTTTAGGAAGTGAAATCACTCTCCTAAACTATTCAAGATAAAAAATTAAATTTTTCCATTTGACAGGGAATTTTGTGCACTTTAATTCTTGTTTGGACGAGTTAAGCGCGCAATGCACTGAGAAGGAATAATTAACCCTTCAAGGACACACCTCCAAATAAAGTAAACGATATTTTTGGCTGAAAACAATGATGAGTGATGCTAAAACAATACAAAAAGTAGACAATCGGAAAAATCGAAAAATCCGTGGAGTCACAGTGACCCCAATTGTCCTTTAAGGGTTAAGAAAAAACGGACTTTTTACACCTGTTTTAAAAGATTTTAAAGCCTTCTGAATGTTATGCGTTGTTTAATTAGTAGAGGCGTTTTTAGATGTCAAACTAAAAGTTCTATACCAATAAAAATAAACATTTAATTTACAAGGATTTCAACGAATATGAAAAAAATCGTTAGGCTCCCTTTTAAAATAACTCAATATTTGTTGCTTTTTGATCAATTTGTGTGACTTTTTTCGAAAGGGACAAGTAATAAGTCAAGTTTTCTCTGATAAAAATCTTTAATTTTGCGTCCAAAAAGAGATCCTAAGTGATTAATATTGATTGATTCTCCCCTCCCCCCTTTTAGATTTTGAAAAATGTGTGAAAGACATCAGATTTTTTTAATTCTACGTTTTTGGTACATTTTACGTAAAACTTCTAAGTAACCAAAAACATTTCAAAATTTTTGGAACAATTTAAAAAAAATGTTTAGCCTAAATATTTCTGAAGTTATGACGTCTGAAGAAATTTTTCAGTAAAAAAAAAACGTTAATTCTTTTTTTTTCGTATCATATCTCATCCCCTATACATTCTACATGAAGGTCGTATCAAAATAAATTAAAGTAGATTAAATTATCTATAAAATTAAAAAAAAAATTGATTCTAGCTCTTACAGAAAAGGAGGTATAGCCTCTCTCTATTTATAGGCTTTTTGTGGAATTCTTTTTATAAATTGAATAATCAAGTGACTGAAAAAAATTCTTCAATACGTCATAACTGTAGAACTAATTAAGCTAGAACACTTTTTTTTTTAATTGTTCGAAAATTTTGTGAACTTTTTTTTTTGCTTTATAGAAGTTTTACGTAAAAATGCACCAAAAACGTAGAATTAAAAAAAAACTGATGTCATACACATTTTTACAAATCTAAAAGGGAGGGGAATATT
>CAKNWT010236921.1:0-12343 GCA_932066315.1 Andricus coriarius
GTCAATGATTCATCATTTTAGTTGAAAATGTATAAGCTTGGTTGAAAATTAATTTTTTTAACCGGAAATTGAAACTGAAAAATTTAATTTTTATGTTGAAAACTATATTTTTTGTTAAAAAAATCAAATATTACGTTAAGAATTCATGAATTTTGTTAAAAAATCGTCTTTTTTGGTATAAAATTAATCTTTTTGTATGAAAATTAAGTTTCTTGTTTGGAAATTCATTCTGTAGGTTGAAAATTCACGTATTCCAGTTGACAATGTACAATTTGAGTTGAAAATTCGTCTTTTTAGTTGAAAATACTACTATTTGGTTGAAAGATAAACTCTTTTGTTAAAAATTCATCTATTTAACTTAAAATATATCTACTCTAGTTGAAGATTCATCTATTCCAGTAAAAGACTCATCATTTTATTTAAAAATGTATCGCTTTGACTAACAATCTGTTTGTCTTTTTTTGTAGGAAATTTTTTTATTGAAAATTAATTTTTTTAACTGAAAATTAATTTATTTGGTTAAAAGTTTATCTTTTTAGTTGAAAATTTATCTTTTTTAAAAAAAAAACGTATTTTTTGGTAGAAAATTATTCCTTATGTTTCAAAATTAACCTTCTTGTTTGAAACTTTATTTTTTTGGTTGAAAATTTAAGTATTCCAGTTAAGTATTCATCATTTTAGTTGAAATTTCATCTTTTAGATTGAAGGTAAAAGCTACTTGGTTGAAAGTTATTCATTTTGTTAAAAATGCATCCTTTTGGATCAGAATTCATCTATTTCAGTTAAAGATTAATCATTTTAGTTAAACATTTGTTGTTTTTTCTGGGAAATTAATTTTTTGACTGAAAATTTAACTATTCAATTTTTGTTTGAAAACTGATATTTTTTAATTCGAAATTCAACTATTTGGTTGAAAATTCCTGTATTTCGTTAAAAAATCTTCTTTTTCGGTAGAAGTTTAATCGTTTTTGTTCCAAATTCAACTATTTGGTTAAAATGTAACCTATCTTGTTAAAAATGGAACATTTTTATTATGAACTTGAGGAATTTGGAACGGTTCAAATTTAATTTAATATAGGACCCACATTAATTTGACCTAAATATGCACTGAGTTTTAAGTATAAGAAGATAAAATGAAAAAAAATAAAAAATAAATTAAAGTTTAAAATTTAAGAATCTTAAATTAGATTAAAATCAAATTCAAAATCCCATTTGGATAAGGGTGCTATGTGAGCACCGAAACTTTGGTGAATATTATCCATGCTTATTTATTGTGATTTCAAAGTAATAAAAATAAAAAAGACAAAAGAAATAAAAAGGAGAAGGAAGGGAATTTGGTTGGTTGCCTTCTCATTTTAATTTCCTCTTTTTTATTTTTGTCCCAAGAAACAAATTTTTATTTTGTTTTCAGGAATTGCAATAGGAGCATTTTGTGGTGTTTGTCCAAATTTTATCGTAAGATTCTTGTATTATTTTCAGGAATTTATACAATAAAATGGAAATTTCTTTAAATTATCATTTTAAGTAATAAATTAATGTATTTTAATAGCATTATGTTCATTGTAGAATAATTTTTTAATTTACTTGAAACCACCGTTTAAAATAGTAACCAGCAATACATTTACCAATTCATTTAGTAGATATAGTTACTAATTCATTTACTCAGTTATTCTTACTCATTGAATTAGTAGATTTTTACTAATTACTAGTAAACGAATCGGCACTATTTGAATTAGTAGAAAACTACTACCAATTAGTAGTTTTCTACTAATTCAGATTTAGAGAGTATAATCTACGTTACATTGATCTAAAGTATCTATTTTGTCTTGACCTAATTTAATAAATTTATTTAACTTGGATTCCACTCTAGAAACAGTTTTTTTTTAAATTTATTGAATAGCCTTTTGAAATTTTGTGAAATTGTCTTTAAGAAAGAAATGCAGATGATCTCCTGTTCAACACCAATAATATCATCAACATTTGGATTGTTATTAGAAGGCTAATTTTTTTTTAATCTAACTCAGAAAGTCTTTTGTTTGTATGTTTCTCTATGAACTCATCAGGATAGTTGTTATACCATAAGTATCGAAATGAGTTGCTTTTCTAAACCAATTCGTAATAATAAAGTTATTATCGTCTCGGCAAAGTTGTAACTTTAAATAGTTAATAGATTTTTCGTTTTCAATATCAAAGGTAAATTGTAATCTACTGTGGTAAGAATTAAACTGTGATTCTGTAAAATTAATTTTATCTTCAGGAAGAATAAGAAAGGTATCATCTACATAACGAAAATACACCGGAATTCGAAAACCCAATTTTTTTCATGACATTCGTTTCAAGATCTTGCATAACAATCTCGACAAAAATTTCGGCGATAGGTTATCCCATGGGGGTGCCAAACGTCTGCCTACAAAATTGGTCATCAAATTTAAAATAAGTGGAATTCATTAAGAAGATGATACCCGTCTTAAAATCGTCAAATGGAATTTGTGTGTTTTTACTAATATGATGCCACCTATTCGCTATGCCTTTAATAACCAGATCTTAAGGAATGTTAGTGAAAAGTGATGAGACGTCTAAAGAAGCCATGATATGGTCATCAGGAATTTCAGTTTTGTTAATGTAATCTTTAAAAGTAAGTGAATTTTTAACAGAATATTCATAGGTAGGTAAGGAGTCAGAAATTATCCTGTTCAATGTTTTGGCTAAAACATATGTAGGAGTATTAATAGAACACATAACTGAGCTGAGAGGATAGTTTTCTTTTTTGATCTTAGGAAGACCATAAAACCTAGAAATGTTAGCATTATCAGTTATGAGATGCTTTCTTCTAACATTAAGACATAGAAACTTTTTAATTCCTAATTCATTGATTAATTTAAAAGTATCTCTTTGTAATTTTTTTAAAGGATCGACATCTATCTTTTCATAAGTGTTGGGATCATTAAGCATGTTATTAGGCTTATCTATGTATTCTTGTCTATCCATCACTACAGTAAAACTACCCTTGTCCGCTCGTGTTACCAATAAGTCTTTATTGGAATTTGAAAAGTTATTTGTTAAGGTAATATTTTTTGCAATTAGTCCATCAGTGTTGGAATTCTGTCTAGTTTTGTTGATGCATTTAGAAGTTAAAGTTGAAAGCTTGTGTCTAATTTCGCCTTAGGCCTTATCTGTTATTTTTTCTACGTTAGATTTCACACTTTCGAAAACATGCTGATGTTTCTTAGAGACAAATTTTGAACTAAATTTCTCACCTAATCGAATGATATCAGCTACTGGTTCTGAAATATCAGTGCTTATTAAATTAATCAACCAAGGATCATTACTTTGTGGCAAGTTGTTCAACAATATTGTTTCAGTATTGCTACTTTTAGAAAATAATATAGACTTTGTTCGTCTTTTTTCTCAGTGTCTAGAAAGAAAAATGGAAAAATAGTTTCAACTTCCAATATTTCTATCATGAGACTACACCTCACGTCAATCAGAAGTGGTGGTATTTAATTGTATCGAATTGAGGTAGAAATACGTGACCTTGTCTGAGAAACACTTTCGAAAAAGAGTAGAAACGAAAGCGAGTTGAAATGGAGAAAAGCACGTAGGCTTTTCTTTCTCCGTCGTTTCCGCTCCACTGCAGGATCCTTACAGTTAATTTGGCTTCCGCCTTGTGAGGCGAGGAAAGGGCGAGATCGAGATCGAGAAAAAGAGGAAGGAAGTTGGAGTGTGAGGGAGGAAAAAAGTGGGAGGAAGAGAGACGGAGGCGGGGGATTGAGAAGGAAGCTAGAATAATACTAACCGGTGTAATTAGAGATGGCTGTAGTCGGGATGCAGGATGGCAAGGTCCCATTCCAGACTCCCTTACGACAATGCAAGAGAGGATCTCCGATCAGCTTATACCTCCCGAGCTCCCGGCATCTCACAATGATTCTCTCAGCATGAGGTACGGTAATCTTGTCGACCTGAAAGCAGAAACATTATCCGAAAGCAAATCAAGGAAAATAAAACCTATTTACCCTCCTGCCTTCTCTCATTCTTACATACAACTACTGCGAGTGCCATGAAAGAGGAAATCGAGAAAAGGAAAGTAAAATTACTTTTATTCCACACTCGACCGAAATGGCTAGCTTTCGCTCCTGAAAGTAGGGACGAAAGTAAAATTTGCGGGGCGAAAGTAAAATTTGGAGGGCGAAAATAAAATTAACTTCTTTTGCTTTTTTTGGTTGACGGTCGCAATATTGAAAATCTGAGTTGCTCCGAGTCGATCAGAATTCGAGCCGCGAATAAAGCTACAGAAAATGCGTTGGGCCCGCTTTTCAGGGCTAAAAGGTGGCCACGGTCGAGAGTGGAATGAAATACTATATGTAACACGGGACGAAAGTAGACTTTTCCCTCGGGTAATTACTGGCGGGAAAAATCTGCTCCTTTCGCTCCTTGTTACATAATGTACTATTTATCAAACCGCCATCATAATTGCTATTTTAGGTACTGTGAACGATATCTAAAATATGACTTCTTTGTCTAGGCTGTAAAATTTTTGTTCAGGGTAGAGCGTACTATAAAGTAACTGACACTGTGATCTGTTTGGCTGACGGACATTTGTATACGTACTTTATGGTACGATGAGTGCTTTGACCCCAACTTTGGTATGTAGACGCCGCTAAGTGACACTTTGCCTCGTATAAATTGCAGTACTCGTCCTTCGTCTCGGGAATTGAATTGGATTAAACTGGATTGGATTGGTTTGGATTGGATTCGATTTCCTCCCAAGTTTTTAGATTAGCACTCTATGCAACCTGTTTGCACTTGTGATGACTGGTATGATCAAAAATAGTGTATGACACTCGGCCCCTAAGTGATACTTTGCCTCGTATAAATTGCAGTACTCGTCCTTCGTCTCGGGAATTGAATTGGATTAAACTGGATTGGATTGGTTTGGATTGGATTCGATTTCCTCCCAAGTTTTTAGATTAGCACTCTATGCAACCTACTTGCACTTGTGATGACTCGTGTGATCAAAAATAGTGTGTGACACTTGGCCCCTAAGTCGCACTTTGCCTCGTACAAATTACAGTACTCAACCTTTGTCTCGGGAATTGAATTGAATTGGATTCAACTGGATTGGACTGGTTTGGATTGTATTCCCTCTCAGGTTTTTAGATTAGGACTCTATGCAACCTATTTGCACTTATGATGACTGCTGTGATAAAAAATAGTGTGTCACACTCGCCCCTGAGTGAAACGTTGCCTCGTGCTGCAACTATCACACTCGGCCGAAAAAGTGCCACTTAAGGTCCTTGTATCACAAATAAATATTTTTTAACACACACCTCTAAAGTTGCACTTTATGGTCCTCTAAATAATGTGTGAAGTAACTCCTTCTAAGAGTGACGTCACAGTGTGTAAAGTAGTTACTTTACACACCGACGGCCAATATCGCGCATGCGCACTTTGAAAAAGCTCTTTTGCACACAGATTCTGAATCCCACAGAGAGAATATTTGTGTTTTAAATGTTACATAACTTAGTTCGGTAAACCGAGGATATTACGACATTTTTTTAGACCTTACTTTCAGTCAAGTGTAATGAAATAGGGTAATATTTGATGTGAAAATATTAATTATTAAAAAGAATTCATTGAAATTCAATTCGCGAATTTGTATTTAAAACTGATAAGTTTTTTGTGGTTTGAAAACGATGTTATCTTTAAGATTTTCTGATAATGTAGGTGTTAATGTTAAGGTACTGAGGGTGACCGCTGGGCCGGGAAACCGGGAATTTTCTGTGAATAGAAAAACCCAGAAATAACAGTGAATTTATTTTTTGTTAAGAATTTCACAAATTGTTAGAAAAAAAATCTATGCAGCTTTGAAAACTTAAACAATTGAAACTTAAAAGCGTTTGAATTTGAAAATGTTTGATAAAAAAAGTTTTAGGTTGATCAACTGTAAAAATAAATAAATTAATGATTTTTAAACCTTAACGGTTGTTCGAGCGTTAAAAGTTGAACAATAACTGATTTCATAAGACAATTCTGAATCTTTTCAAAATTAAACAATTTACAGATTTTAACGTAAAAAAATCATTTTTTTCAATCCGAAAGCTCCGTAGTTAAACAAATTTAAACGTCCGATCAGAACTTCATCAACTGTTTTCAATTTTGAAATAATTTATAATTATTAGATTCATAATTGTACGCTTTTATTCAATTTTAAATCATATTTAAATTTAATTTAGCATAAGATCCTCCATTTTTAATCCATTCAATTTCAAATTTTTTAGTTAAAAAAATATAAATTTTTAACATTCCGCAATATTTATCGCTTTTTAAAAAGTTAGCAATTATAAATCATATATTCAAAAATTAACAATTTAAACTGCATTATTTAGATGTAAGACCTTGAATCGCTTAAATTTTAGAGTACTAAATGTCAAATTTAAACATTAAAATTTTAATTATTTTATTTCATAGAATTTGAATTCTACAATTATAATTTCATAAAAAGGCCGTGGCTGTAAGCACGGAAATTTCAGTTCAAATAGCCAGATTTTTTGGTACAAATAGAGTTGAAAAAAGGGATATTCGTACCGAAACTTCGGTACAATTATAACTGGATGAGAAACCTTTTTTTGCTTTTTTGTTGAGTTGAAGGCTGGCAAATTTCGTATCTTTAACATTTTTATTAATTTTGAAACGAGAAAATTTTGTTTCTTAATATTTTATGAATTGAAAGAAGGACAATCTTCAATTTTGAAAATTTTTATTAAATTTAAGGGAAGAATTTTTTATTTTCAAATTCTCTCTAAATTGAATTTTTTTATAATTTTTATTGAGTTGGAAGGAAATGAAGTTTTGATTTTAAAGTTTTTATAAATTGGAAGGACATCACATTTTTCTTTTTAAGATTTCAATGGTGTGGACAAGTTCAAATTTAGGATTTTTAACATTCAGGTGGATGATAAAACTTTTTATTTTTAATTTTGTACTGAATTGGAAGAGGGATCAGTTTCAGTTTAGAGCATTGAAAATGATAGCGTGGATTTATATGTTTTAACCAAAAATCTTTGAACTGTTCAGTCATAAAAGTGAAAATTTTTCAATTCTACAGTTTAATTAAATTTCATTTTTAATTGTTCAATTGGAAAGCGTTAAAAGCTTCGATTTCATACATGTAAATTATTATGCTTTTGAATACAAATTATTTAAAGCTTCGATGATAAAAGTTTGAAATTCAGAAGAGTAATACTTTGGATTCTTTTATGTGCAGCTCGGTTTTAATTACTTTAAATAAAAAAATTCACTTTAAAGAGTTTTAATTTTTTAATTTCAGTGCCCGTAAAAATATATTGCGAACGGAAATCACCGAAAATTATTTTTCTCGATTACAACAGCCATTACTTTACGTTTTTTTATAATATGCTGGTATGAACATAACACGATCCTTATATCAGTTACACTCAACTCCCGATATAAGAGCGGTTCCGGGCATGGCTTGCACTGGCCTTGATCCTGAAGCGGGAGAATTCACACGTAAACAGGCAGAGTCACATAAATCATTCCTATTTTATTTGGACGCATGACGTAACCTGATGCGACTAATGCGCTGAGAGTGCGGCCCTCGAGCTGTTTGTCACGCTTGACTAAGCGCCGCCTCTCTTTCGGCCCCGCGTCTCCTCTCATCACGAAACTGCGGAGGTTATCAGTTCTAGGAATATCCTAAATCGGGGTTTCTGATATCGGAAGTTGAGGTATAATATATTAGAATTTTCAATTTTTGTATAGATAAGTGCTTCCACCACTATTTATTTAAGGCCCCGACCCTATGTAAAATTAAGATTAGTATCTAGAATCACGGTCTAAAAAAAATTAGCAACCTTCCGGTTAATTCGGAAGTAATTCTAAATTAAATATTAATTTTTAAATGAATCTGTATTATCATTAGAGAATAACAGAACATTTTGACGTCTATTTCAGACTAGATGGAGTTGTGAATTAAAAATTATTTTTAAATAATTTGTTTTCTTAAAAAAAGATCTTCTCCTTTCACTCTGTTGGGATTCGAACCATATAGAACTTCTAATTTCCGATCAGGTGCTTTTCCCATTAAGCTACCAGAGAATTCGAAAAAGGGAACTTTATTTCAGAAAATGTACGCATTATTATGCTAGATTGTACAAATCAAATTTTTAATGGAATCTGTATTATCATTAGAGAATAGCAGAAATTTTTTTTACGTTTTTTCAACGAAAAAAGATCTTTCTGTCAGAAAAAAAATTAATTAAAAATGATTTTTAATTCATAACTCCATCTAGTCTGGAAAAGACGTTAAAAAGTTTTCTATTATGCTCTAATGATGATACGAAATCCTTTAAAAATTTGATTTGTACCATCTAGCATAATAATGCGTATATTTTCCGAAACAAAGTTTCGTCTCTCGATCTCTCTAGTAGCTTAATGGGAAAAGCACCTGCCCGGAAATAAGAAGTTCTGTGGTTCGAATCCCAGCAGAGTGAAAGGCGAAGATCCTTTTTTCATAAAAAAAATTCACTAAAAATATAAATTCATAAATCATTATGAAATAAAGTTGGTTAATAAAAACGATTTCCACGTTCTCTGCAGAAGGAAAGGAGTCCAACTTTGACTTTTGACCTCCTTTCAAGCACGTCTCATGATAATGGGCATATTATACAGGGACAGGGAGTCACAAATCATAAGTCATATCTCTGTAATTTATAAAAGTTTCGACAGACGAACAAGAGCTTTCTATGTACGATTTTTCGATTTGCACGAGTACTGAGTCGAGCGTATTCCATAGAAGCGGAAAGGCGTTTGACTCGTGATCGGAATTCGTGGCATCTCTTTCGGCTATACTTCCTTTTGAACGAGATTCCAGAACTCGCACTCGCATCGCATCGCTCGACATTCTGGCTAAGTACGTGGCTGAATTTATGGATGGCTCTGTACTCGAAATTACTGCTAACCAAAAAATTCCATTTCAATTCATATTTAAACCATAAGACAACAAATGCCAGTAGATCAATCTGGTCCGGAAATTCAATCAAAATCATATTCAACGCTTTTTTACAGACTCCGGATTTTTTAACTACTAATCGGTAGTAGTTTTCTGCTAATTCCAATAGTGCCAATTCGTTTTCTAGTAATTAGTAAAAATCTACTATTTCAATGAGTGAGAATAACTGACTAAATGAATTAGTAACAATATCTACTAAAGAAATTGGTAATGCTACTACTAAATGAATTGGCCAATCTATTGCTGGTTACTATTTTAAACGGTAGTCTCAAGCAAATTAAAAAACTTATTTTACAATGAAGAGAATTTTATTAAAATACATTAATCTGTGAATTTAAATAATAATTTAAAAAAATGTCTATTTTAGCTTCTTATGCTTAAAATTCAGTGCATATTTAGGTCAAATTAATGTGGGTCCTATATTAAATTCAATTAGAAACCGTTTCAAATTCCTAAAGTTCATAGTAAAAATATTCCATTTCAAACAAGATAGGTGAATTTTTAACCAAATAGTTGGATTTGGAACCAAAAAGATTAACTTTCTACATGAAAAGATGATTTTTCAACAAAATACATGAATTCTCAACCAAATAGTTGAATTTTGAACTAAAAAATATCAGTTTTCAACAAAAAATGGAATAGCTCAATTTTCAGTTGATACATTAATTTTTCAGAACAAAGATACAAATTTGAAACTAAAATGATGAAATTTGAACTGAAATCGATCAATTCTGATACAAAAGGATGCATTTTTAACAAAAGAATAACTTTCAACCAAGTTGTTTTTATCTTCAAGCTAAAAGATGAAGTTTCAACTAAAATGATGAATACTTAACTGAAATACTTAAATTTTTAACCAAAAAGATAAAGTTTTGAAGAAAAAGATTAATTTTAAAACATAAAGAATAATTTTCCACCAAATAATACGTTTTTTCAAGAAAAGAGATGAATTTTCAACTAAAAAAGACAAGCTTTCTACTGAATAGTTTAATTTTCAGTTTCAAAATTAATTTTCAACAAAAAAATTTACTACAAAAAAAGACAAACAAATTTTCCTCCAAAATGATACATTTTTTAATTTTTAATTTTAATTTTTTTGCCAAGGGAACGTTATGGAAAAATTGCTTGCAAATTTCGCAAAGAAACGTGACAAAGGTTTCGATACGAGATCAGTTCAAGCTAAGAAGACCCAGACGGATAGATGAATCTCCAACTGAATTAGATAAATTTTAAGTCAAGTAAATGAATTTTTAACAAAAGAGTTTATCTTTCAACCAAGTAGTTTTATATTTTATACCAAAAAGTTAAATTTTCAACTAAAATTGTACATTTTTAACTATAATACTTGAATTTTCAACTGAAAAGATAAATTTCCAAACAAGAAAGTCAATTTTGATACAAAAATATTAATTTTTCACCAAAAAAGACGATTTTTCAACAATATACATGAACTTTTTACGAAATTTTCGATTTTTTAACAAAAACTATCACTTTCAACATAAAAATGCAATTTTCCAGTTTCAATTTTGGGTTGAAAAAATTAATTTTCAACCAAGCTTATAAATTTTCAACTAAAATGATGAATCATTGACTCGAATGTTTTAATTTTCAACTAAAAATGGTAATTTTTTAACCTGAAATTAGATGGTTCAATTTTAAATTTTTTAGTATGTTCAAATGAAGAAATGAATTTTTAACTACAATGTTAGAATATTCAATTGGAACAAATACATTTTCAGGTTAAAAAATTAATCTTTTGTTATAGAAAAAACAAATTTTCAACAAAATAGATCACTTTTCAACCAAAGTGATAAATTTTTAATTGAAATAATGAATCTTGAACCAATAAAAATCAATGTCTAACAAAAGAGTTAAACTTTGCAACTCACAAAATTAAATTTTCATTTGTGGTTGAAAATTTATCTTTTCTGGTAGAAAACTAATCTTCTTGATTTAAAAATCATATTTTTGTTTGTAAATTCAACTACTTGGTTGGCAGTTAAACTACTTTCATTCAAATTACGGATATACTTCCGAAAAGGTCACCCAAGAATATTGACTTGATACTGAGCCTAGGGATCCCTTTTAGATCCTAGTTGAACGCAATAAAAGGATTTTTGGCGCAGATCAATATAAATTTACTTATGGATAATTTTGACCTCTTTCAAAATTAGTTTTTTTTTAAAAATATCGAAAAATATTGATTTTGGAAAAAATCTTCATGAAAGTTTTAGATCTCGTCGAAACACACATTTTTTATGGTTACACTTTTTTCTAAAATTAATATTTTCCAAGAAAAATGACAAAAATGAATTTTCAGATTTTTTGTTAGAAAAAGGGGCTTTGGAAAAGTGGTCGACCGTTGGAAAAGGCGTTCGGCGTAAGTGAATAAAACGTCCCCTTTTACAACAAATAATCTGAACATTTATTTTTGTCATTTTTCTCGTAAAATATTAATTTAAAAAACAAGTATAAATATAAAAATATGTGTTTCAACGAGATATACAACTTTTTGTAAACGACATTTTTTCCAAAATCAATATTTTGAAAAAACAAATTTAAAAAAAAGACAAAATTATTAATAACTTCGCCAAAATCGATCTGTGCTAGAAATACTTTTAGTGAGTTCAACTAGGGTCTGAAAGGAACCTCTAGGCCAAGCATCAAGTCAATATTGTTGGGTGACCTTTTCGGTCGTATACCCAAAATTCTTTTTTCATTTGGAACTTTTTGGTTGAATATTTTTTTCCGTTGAAAATTAGTTGTTTTTTTTAAACTAAAAATGTACCTATTTCAATTTTGGTTAAAAAATTGATCTATGTTAATTGAAAATTCAACTATTTTTTCATACAGTTCTAAAACATGAGACTATCAGTCACATTCTCATTTGTTTCTGAATTTCATGCAGTTCTAAAACATAAGACGATCAGTCACATCGTTATTTGTTTATGAATTTCATACAGGTCTAAAACATAAGGTGATCAATCACACTGTCGTTTGTTTATAAATTTCATGCAGTTCTAAAATATAAGAAGATTAATCACATTGTTACTTGTTTCTGAATTTCATACAGTTCTAAAAAATATGTCGATCAATCACATGGTTACTTCTTAATCAATTTCATACAGTTCTAAAACATAAGCAATCACTCAAATTGTCATTTTTTTCTGAATTTCATATTGTTCTTAATCACAAGAGGATCACGCATACGCTTATTTGCTTCTGAATTTCATGCAGTTCTAAAAAATAAGACGATCAATCACATTTTTAGTTGTTTCTGAATTTTAAGCAATTCTAAAACGTAAAACGATCACT
>CAKNWT010236936.1:0-13877 GCA_932066315.1 Andricus coriarius
GATCGTTTCGTCGATATCGCTGGGACGGGATTTCGTGTGCAAAAGTCTACGAGCATCGGACGAACAGCTAAGCCGCGCTTGCGCTGTAAGTTGTCAAAGGCACTTTAACTTTTTTCAACTGAATGCCGCGACTCAATTTATTCTAAGACGAATGACAGGTGGGGTTAGGACTCCCAGGCAACGACAAAAAGAATCATGGATGTTTGCCAAATATTATTCGTGGTTGTAAATATTATTTATAACCATGAATATAAGTTGGCGGACATCAACTTTAAGGTGTTTAAGTTCGCGCTTACAGTTTGCACCGTCCAAGTACCTGTGTCGAAGTACATTCAGTTAGTCTGAATATTTTAAGGGTTGGTTTCCGAAAGGATATGAACACCATTTTGACCATTTTTTAAAAGCGACAAAACGCGTTCTCAAAAATCGGATTTCCAATTCAGGGAAGAATAAATACGTACTTTAAAGATATATCAGTGTTGGATTGAAACGTGAGAGTCTGGATTCGAAAATGTGATTATATTCTGAGAAAATAGAAGGCGATTTTTTCCCTTGAAGCGTGTATGTTTTCTCAAATTTGGGCGGTATTTAAAAATCCGATTTAAGGCCTTCTAAGGGTACCGTATGATACCTGGCGGCTTAGATGACCCTTCCTATTGTAAGGCGCTTTAGCTCGAGTTCGAAGCTCACCGGGGCGTTGTGGTGCTCAACGGGAGGCCACTGTATTACGTTGCCTAATGAAGTCTGTTCCGCACCACCATGAAGGTCGAGTCGAAAGCGCGTTCAAGACTTAAGGTTTAATAACAATTTTTGAGTGATTCATTGTAGAGTGTCAACTCGAAAAACCAGTTATCAAAATGCTGAAAATAACAATTATTGGTAATTTTTCGAGCTGGAAAAGGCGTAGGCTGTGACAACTTCCCCCTTCCCTTTTCCAGCTCTAAAAATTACCACTTTAAGTAAACATGCGTAAGGAAAAGGCTTCGGCTGTGAGAACTTCCTCCTTCCCTTTTCCAGCTCTAAAAATTACCATTTTAGGTAAAAAGAAATTGTTTAAACATCAATAATTTATTATTGAAAAAAAATTAACACATTATAATTGCAATTTTAATTATAGAAATTTTTAATGTATGTATGTATGTAAAGAGTTCTTAAATTTTAAGGTGTAAGAATTTGCTGGAATTTATTATGTCTGCAAAGCAGTAGCTCACGTTATTAAATTATCAAAAAATTGTATGCAGACATGCATACAGAAGTTTTAGTGTCGACTAGTTTAAATGGGGATTTAATTTAAACGTACCAAAACAACCTAATACAGTAGCCTCCGGCTGAGCAACACATAGCCCGGCTGAGCAACACATAGCCCCGCTGAGCAACGAGCTTGAGCGCCTTACAATCGGAAGGGTCATCTAAGCCGCCAGGTATCATACGGTACTCTTAGAAGGCCTTAAGTCGGATTTTTAAACACCGCCCAAACTTGAGAAAACATACACGCTTCAAGGAGAAAAAATCGCCTTCCGTTTTCTCAGAATATAATGACATTTTCGAATCGAGGCTCCTACGTTCCAATCTAAAACTGATATATCTTTAACGTACGTATTTATTTTTCCCTGAATTGGAAATTCGATTGCTGAGAACGTGTTTTGTCTCTCCTAAAAAATGGTCACAATGGTGTTCATATCCTTTCGGAAACCTACCCTTCAAATATTCAGACTAACTGAATGTACTTCGACAGAGGTACTTGGATGGTGCAAACTGTAAGCGCGAACTTAAACACCTTAAAGTCTTAAAGTCTTAAAGATATGAACGTAGTAGGCTCAAATTTACTTTCAAATATTATATTTAATATAATATTTAATTAAACATATCTGAATTTATTGATACTGAATAGGATTGAGATTTTATAATTATATTTCATTTCTATAACGTAACTTCCTACCTTGTGCATGATATTAATGTATTGTTATACTTTAAAAAGTATCCGCCAACATTTGTGTACATTGTACATACAATGTGAAAAACTGTAATATTAAAACATTCAATAATGTAAAACGAATAAACACTTTGTAAATTTTTCTTTTCAATCACATTAATTGAAAATAAATGTAAGCATACTGAAATAAAATAATTAAATCTCTAGTTACTATCGAATTTTTATATTAAAAAGTTAGTCGCCCCCAAGCACCCCGACAAATACTTCGTATCTACGGGGCTACGCGACATCACAGAGAGATGGCAACACTCCTCTGCCACTACTCCCGCTCTCTAGAAGAAGTAGAAGTGGAAGCCTGTGCCGTATTTGATATAGAGGATGAAAAAGCTATAGCCTAGCGCGGCAACTTTTTGGGCGCGGCACTGCGGCCGAGGACTTTTTTTTAACTTTAGGGATTAAAAATTATATCATGCCGCAGTTGGCGAACTTAATATCAATTAAAATTGAGAATATCTCAGCAACTGATCTATCTACCATGTTGTATGAAAAAGGGCTTATGCGCGTGTATCCTAATGTGAACATAGCACTGCGCAGTGTGCATATACCTATCAATTCTTATATAGAACTGTTCAGGACAACGTTCATTCTCAGCCTTAAAGGGGTTTCTACATGGAGACACTGATATCGTAAAACGCGAACGTTTTGTGAAATGGCCAACTGTCCAGTCATTTACGCGAAGAGAGAAATGTTCCTAGGCGTTCTAAAAGCTGATTGGCAGAATTCAGATCGTGCTAAGTAACCAGGTCCGGCGCTATTTTTTTTGTATATAGCAAAAGTTTCTGAAATCTTTGCCGGGGAGTATTTATAAATTTGATGTTTTACAAATTAAATTGTTAGGTGTAAACGTTGTGAATAATGCTCCCTAAGCGAAAATTTGAACTTGTACTCTTGAAGCATTTTACAGTTTAGTTAGAGGTTATGCCCAAAAAACATCAAACTCGTAAGACCTGTAGGACCTGTGGTGACATTTTTAAACACAGACAATTTTTGTGCTTCAAAAATGTTAGGCTCATGAATGGGGTGTGTCGAAAATGACGAGTTCTTTATTTTTTGTTCCAAGGAGGTTGCAAATTTATTTGTGGAACGAAAATTTCACCCTAAAATTGAATTGAATATAAAATGTAGGCCCAGCAGCGACAGACAATTAAAACTTACAGATTTCTTGCTATCACAAGATAAGAAATATATGTATTGGAATCTAAGGATAGAGCAAAGGTAGAAGTATCGCCCTTGCATTTTGTGCACTGTATTATAAAATCGGGTGGGGTAACCTCCAGGACAACCTTCGAACTTAGGCAGAGCCCAAAAAATGCGATTTTTCTGTTTGTTCATTTTTTCGTTAGAAGAAGGTATCAAAATGGTTCACAAGTCCTGTAATTATTGTAGTGCGTTTGCCACTGGATTTGAAAAAAAATTTAAACGTCAGGTCTTCTATGCACGGCGCGGCTCAGTAGGGAAAATTAAAGTGTTTGTGGACAAATTAATTGTCAAGCCACAAATTTTTTCATTATGTTTAAATCTTTTTACAAATAAAAATTAATAAAATTGTGCATAGATCGTTTACATCCGATTTTTTAAAGAAGATTTTTAATACTTTTTTATTTCATAAACATAAATTCAGAAACACAACTAACTTGTTTCACTTTCGCAAAAAATTAAATAAACTAACCGCATAAGTGCACTTCATCAAATTCAAAAGTAAACAAATGCTACTGCGCAGTAGTGGAGATCCAAAACGTTTTTCACACGAAGTCGTTCGAGACACGTCTGGCCGATTTGTTACGATATTGTAGTACGCGTAAATTCCGTGAAATTTCAAAGTTTAGAAGAACCTTTAACAACTTATCATATGTTCTTATACTAATTGCTGTAATTTGAAAAGAATGGAATATAAATGTTGGTAATGATATTGTAATTGTGAGATAAACTATTTAAAATTAAAAAGTGAATGAGTAAATAAATATTCAAGATCTAATGTGTACGACCTGATGAAAAAGGCACAGTTTGACGATTTTATTCTAGAAGTTTCAAGCATCTTTATGAGTTAGGGTAGAGATGGCCGATTTTGGGTTTTTATGAGGGGAAGATATGGTAAAATGGGCTCTGCCTAAGTTTCGAGGTTGTCCTGAGGTTATCCCACCCGATTTTACTATACAGCGTACAAAATGCAGGGGTGATGCTTTTAACTTTGCTCTATCATTGGATTCCAATACATATATTTTTTATCTTGTGATAACAAGAAATGTGTCATATTTAATTGTCTGTCGCTGTTGGGCCTACAATTTATATTGAATCCAATTTTAGGGTGATATTTTCTTTCCACAAACAAATTTGCAACCTCCTTGGAGCAAAAAATAAAGAATTCGTCTTTTTCGACACACCCTATTCACGAGCCTAACATTTCTGAAGCATACAAATTTTCTGAGTTTGAAAATGGGCCGAGACGATTATTTTAAATCTGCTGCGAAGAAATTCCTTAAATGCCAAAATAAGCAAACTTCACAATAGAATATAAATTTCGAAAATAGTTGTCTATACGATCACGGTGGCGCCATTTGTCACTGCAGGTATTATGAGTTTGATGTTTTTTGGGCATAACCTCTAACTAAACTGTAAAATACTCTAAAAGTACGTTTACAACTAACAGTTTGATTTGTAAAACATCAAATTCATAAATACTCCCCGACAAAGATTTCAGCAACTTTGCGATATCAACAAAAAAAAATAGAGGCGAGCCTGGTTACTCCGCACGGTCTGAATTCTAGCAATCAACTTTTAGAACGCCTAAGGAGTATGTGCGAAGACAGATTAAATTATATTGCAATTCTCTTAATCCAAGCTTCTTTTCTGCAAACAATAGACTGTGAAAATATTATTACGGAGTTTGCAGAAAAAAAAGTGCGACGAGTATTGTTGTAATCGTTATATTACGAATTTATTGTTGACATTATTTTAACATATTAATAAAATTATAATATAAGCATCTTTACAATTTTGTAGTTTTTTTACGTGTTAACGTAACCTTTTCTTTACTTAGTGCATTGCATCTTAGGTAAACGCGGCCCTGGTGGAAGCAGACCATGTGTTCCCGGAAAGAATTTCTCCTAGCTTGGCATGTCCGCTGTAGAGCGGGTTGTCCTCGTTGGTTTGAATTGAATATTTTAGCAGGGCGTCATGGAGATGCATACGATTTTTGGAAGAAAATATTCTAAACGTAAGTCATAAATGTACGAATAGTAATATTTGTCATGTGTAGAATATACAGAAACAGAATCGGGTCCTCTAACCTCAAATTTCGGATAGTTGATTGTATTTCGTGAAACTAAAAGGTCTTCAACAAATAAAAGGATCACACAGGATTGCGCAAATGCATAATACACTTGAAAAATATTATTATTCAGACATTTATAACTTGCTTTTACGTTTAGAATATTTTCTCCAAAAAGGCGTATGGATTCCCATGTCGAGATGTATTAACTATGCTAACCTTCCTGACATTTCCACCTATCCTATCATGATCGTGACGTCATGCTACGATACTCAATATTCCGCGAAATATTTTAGTCGTTTTTTGATTCTATTATATTGACTTTTATTTAGCAAATTGTACCATTTCAAAGAAAGGTTATATTTGACACGTGGTTACGTCAACAAATACACTTGAAAAACACTGTCATGCATGATACCCAAATGCAAGGAGGCACACATGCTTACAGCACGGGTATCGATACAAGGCTGGGGCAGCCAATGAACGTAGCTTGACAAAATCACCTCACGACTCGCGATAGAGGTGGGGGCCCCTCCAGCCTTGAAAAGCCCAGATGTTTACGTTTCGCGGCCCTTGGAATAGGCTGGAGTTCATTGTGTATCGAAGCTCTTCAGCTGAAATCGAAAAAATGCTATTATTTTGCTTCCAAAAGAAAAATTCGTTTCATAGTGTTTAAAAAGCAAAAAAAAAAAAGGTTAAATTCTGGAATTTAGAATTCTTTAAACACAACTAAAATTATTCTTTTTATGAAAACAAAATACTAGCATGTTTCTTTGATTCAAGCTGAAGAAATTTCAGGTTTGACATTTTCCAACTTTTTCTATAAAGTGTACATTTAACTCAAACAAAAAAAAAACGTGATTCGCACATTTTCATTAAATTCTAATTTAAAAATAAACGTTTCAATTTTCATATTTTATTGTTGTTCACTAGAAAAAACCGTAAATACATAAGTATGCTCAGTAAATCAATCAAAAGTCTTCGGACAGGCACGATTACTGGAACATAAAAATGATTATGGTCAAAGCAATTTGTACATATTTTCGAAGTATCTTCCAAAAGTTAAGTTTATTTGGTTTGTTTGTTTGTCTTTGTCAGCGATTGGTTAATCAGTATTCTTGAAACAATCGAATGCCGCATTCAATTTGTTTAGATTAATTTAATGTGTCAAAATTTGTTCACATTTGTGATATAAAATATTTTTAATTCATGATGGAAGGTTATTTTAAAACTGGCCATAAAAACGCAACCGTTTGTGTTGATTTTTTTCCAAATGCAGTTAGTTTTTTTTTGTTAAGTAAAAAATCAACACAAAAATCACACCAAATCTACACAAAATCTACTGATAAAATCAGCAAATACATAATGAAAGGAATATTGCATAAAATATTATAGACGAAAGCCACAGAATATATTCGATTATTTTCAAGTAAAAAACTAAAATAGAACTTTAGGTTGAATGATTACAAGAAGTTATCGTAATCACTAATCAATGCGAAAGTCATGTTCAACTTTTTGCTACACTGAAAAAATTTTTTTTTTTGAAACCAAGTAAATGCATTTACTTGAATGCTATTTCTTAACATCAAGAAAATATTTTCGCAATAGTAGTTTTTGTTTGAACCACACATATATCTTGTTGATCCAAAGAAATTAATTCTTTGGCTGTATTTTCTTGTTTAAAATAAATATTTCGTGCATTCAAGAAAATTATTTCCTTGGCTCAAAAGGTTCGTTGATATCTAATTAGTCCTTTAAAGAAATATGTATTTGATTCAATGAGTTCGATTCATTGAATTGACCAGGACGCACTTGAATCAATTAATTGGTCCATACTTGAATCGAGCGTTTAGGTTTATTTAAGTCAAAGAAATAAATATTTAATTCAAAAGATTATTATTTAATTGTAAGTTAAAAATATATTTATTAGACACAGAGAATTGATGCATTTATACCAATGAAGCATTTCTTTAGATGAATAAACAATTGTGTTTATATAAATACTTTTTTTTTAGTTAAAGTAGATATTGTACTGGAAGAAATTTTTCTTTCAATGTAGAATACGACGGAGACTATTTCAAACAAATATTTCTTCCAATCGAATCAATATTTAATTAAAATAAATGCATATGCATTTAACTAAAATAAATACATATTTTATTAATGAATGTTTCAATTGAATACTTCTCTAGATAAACAAATATGTGGTTCAATTGAATACTTCTCTAGATTAAACAAATATGCTGTTGAATTCAATATCCATGTTTTTGATTTGAAGAAATATTTCTTTGCCATTTATGGTCGAGGGTTAAAAACAGCTTTCCGACTTAAGAGTTCCCAAGTTGCGGCAGCGTCATCTTCATCGCTGTTGACTTTAAACTCGACGGACGCAAGTTCGACTCCTGCTGGAGTTGGATTTTTCATCGAATTTTTCAGTTTCACGTTCATGAAGATTTTTAATTATTGAATTGTTCAAGTAAAATATGTTTAATAAAAACGTTAATTGTCATTTAAGCTGAAAGAATCCAGCTGTTTATTTAGGAAAAGATTTACTAAAATTGAAGTACGAACTACTTTCTTACACTCGCGCATGTTTTAAGCCAAAGAAATATTTATTTGAATCAGTGGGATATTTTTTGCTATTAATATTAAACAATTGTATATGAAGAAATAGTTTGTTGAGTCTAATAAACATTTACTTGACTTTCACATATATTCCTTTCCATCAATTCGCATTCCCTCAGTTAAAAGAAATATTAATTTCCATTCAAGGTGCATTCTTTTGGAATGAGAAGTCATTCATTTGGTTTAAAATGTATATTTTTGTAATCAATTAATATTTCTCTGAATCAAAGAAATATACCCCTCCGACCAATAGGTTGTACTTTTGAATCAAATAATGCTGAATTAATCCTATTAACGTGTCTTTGGCTGAAGTAAATTTTTTTTTCTATTCAAAGCACATATGGGGCATTATTTCTCAAGTATACCCACCCTGAAAAATGACTTTCTCTGATCGAGCTCAAACTTGGGCAGTATAGTCCTACTAGGTAGTACTTTGAAGGAATTTTTTTTTTTTATTGAATAAAAATTGACTGAGGTGGGGGAGGCGGAATTTTTGAATTTTGTGCTGGTAGTCCCTATTTCAAATGTACTATACTTCTTTTGTTTAATCTATACTATAGATTAAACAAAATGTTGTCCAATATGTTTTTGATAGATTTTTTTGATGATCTATCGAATGGTTGTCACCATTTTTTTCAAAAATTTAACTTTTTTTTCGAAGTTATATTGTTTTCGAGAAATTAAATGAAGAGTAATACGATGCGTAGACGGCGCTCGAGACCGCTGGGACGCTTGCTCGGCGGAACTTCTTCAGAACTAATTTATCATGTCAATTATGAATGTTTGTTGTCTATAAAACTGCTTTCTGCATTTGACAGGGTTGAGACTGTCATTAAAGTATTTTAATGCCTTTATCACAGTCACTGTAGGGTTGTAATACTAAGGAAGTAAATGTAAGTGTATTTTTCAAACATAATCTATTGTAAGTTGGAAAAATGTTATAATGTGTATTTACCTATTGCCTTAAATGTATTTAAAAGTTATTTTACAGCTTATCTTTCTTCTTTTTTTTTTGTAAAAAAATCGCACTCTGTTACTGCTGAAAATTTCTTTAACTGCAATTGCCGATTTTGGCAAGGAATAAACACATGATACTACAAGGTACCTGGTATCGTTACTGCACTGTCAAATCTTGGTTTTAGCATTTCTGAAGTTGCAGCATCAGTTTCTGTGCTACTGAGAAAAGCCAGCGTTTCTTTACAACTCGTTTGCGCCCACTCAAATAACGCTTTGGCAGTCAGTATATGGTGTTTCGCAGAAGCTTGCAAAATGGCCCGAGCAGGTCCTCTTTTTATATTTGCTTCTATGCTATCGCTCGTTCCTTTACCATGGGCTTTAGCATGAAAATGCCATTCTGCTGAGACACCGAAATCTTCTTCGTGAGATTGAAGATTGGCGAAACTGTTTTTATTTTCAGCATGTTGCCCTAAACCGTCTGTGAAATAGTAAACCTTTTTCGGGCTATGATTAGCTTTAACATAATATAAAATGATTTTTTGGTATTCATAAACGGCAACAGAGTCATGAGACAAGTTATCTGAAATTATAACTATGCTTTTGTGATTTAATTCTTCATCTTCGCGATAGGAAATAACTATTGTGAAGATAGTAGCATGTTCATTAATTCAGTGAAACGATTGCGTTGCATTTTGAATGACGAATGCATAGTTTTCAGTAAAATCAAATGACTGCCAAAGCGTAATTTGAGTGGGCGCAAAAGAGTTATAAAAAAACGTTGGTTTTTTTCAGTAGCAACTAAACTCATGCTGCAACTTCAGTAATGCTAAAACCAAGCTTTGACAGTGCAGCAACGATACCAGGTACCGTGCAGTATCATGTGTTTATTCCTTACCAAGATCGGCAATTGCAGTTTAAGATATTTTCAGCTGCAACAGAGTGCGATTTTTTTTACAGTAGACAAAAAGAAAGAAATCTTTGAAGGAATCAAAGGCAACGAAAAAAGCAAAAAAGCCATCTGACAAAGAAACAAAATCAAAGACAACGAAAAGACAAAAAAAGCCATCTGTCAAAGTAAATAGAAAAGTTAAGATTTTGGCAATTAGAAGAAAGATAGCAGCAAAGAAACAAGCTTTAAAATAACTCTGAAACACATTTAAGGCAATAATAACAATTTTCCCACTTAAAACATATTATGTTTGAAAAATATACTTAAATTTACTTCCTTAGTATTACATTCCTACAGTGACTAATGCAGGCATTAAAATACTATAATAACAGTCTCAACCCTTTCCAATGCAGAGAGCAGTTCTAGAAACAACAAATATTCATAATTGACACGATAAATTAGTCCGAAAAAGTTCCGCCGAGCGAGCGTCCCATCGGTCTCGTACGCCGTGGATGCAACGCATTACTCTTTATTTAATTTCTCAAAAACAAAAAAACAAGACATTTTGTGCTTCAAGGCTTCGAAAGAAAAAAAGTCTGATCTTTATTTTGAGACAAAAAAATGGATTGAAATTTAAAAAACATCCAAAATATTTTTGATTTCGAAAAAAGGAGTTAAAGTTTCAATTTTTGAAAAAATGGTGATAACCATTCGATGGATCATCAAAAAATCTATCAAAAACATATGGAACAAAATTTCTTTTAATCCATACGAAAGCAGTTTAGTACATTCGAAATGGGGCTACCAGCATAGAATCCGAAAATTCCTCTTCCCCCATCTCGGTCAATTTTTATCCAATCAATTTTTTTACCTTTGAAGTACTACCTAGTAGGACTACACTTTCCCCAAGTTTGAGTTCGATCAGAGAGTCATTTTTCAGGGTCAGTACACTTGAGAAACAATGCTCCATATATTTATTTGACTCAAATAAATATTTCTTTGAAAATAATCAGGACTTTCACTTACTTCAGCCAAGTAAAATTCACTTGGTACAAGTAATCATTTTTTCAGTGTTAAGACTGGAGCATAATCGAAATAACAAAAGATACAGATGGAATTTATAAACTGATTGCGGAATCCGGACACAAAATAATATTGATCATTCTCAATTTTATTTACGCAAACAAAATAACCTCTTGTAAGAATATTGTCTGTCAGAAGGTCATTGAAGCTAATGGATGTCATATCATTAATGGCAACTCGTAGTCATCTTACTTTACTTTCCTAGTCTTAGGAAAAAAGTTCACAACTTTACAGGCTTGTTTCATTTTTTATATACTATTGAAGTCATATTTATTTATTTTTATTGATAATAAAATATTTAATTTGAATTTAATTTCATACTACTATTTAAACATAATTATTAAATAATTTGAATTGATTTAAATTGGCTCAAACGCATGCCAGGGTGCCATCGGATACCTGACGGCCTGGCGAACCTTTTCTATTGTTTTATGCTCCGCCTCGAACCAAGTCTAGCCCGAAGCTCCACGAGGCGCTGTGGTGCTCAACCGGAGGCTACGGGGTACTTTGCAATGGTACCTTTTAAATTTAAATGGCTCTGTCAATTGAACCATGCAAAATTCACCTGCCATGCATTTAATGTGGGTCAAAATAAACAAGTGCTTTAGCAATGTCTATAAAAAGTTCTTCAACTGAAACATGCATACTCGTTCAAATATGTTCTACTAAATAATCGTCAGTTCTAGAAACTGCCATTCTACCAATGCATTTGTTTATAATATTAACAATAATAATCTCAAGAAGAAATTTCTTGATCATCTTATTGTTTTTCTCCAAATTTCTTGAAATATAACTTGAAAAAACGTAAAATTATGGAAAATCATAGAAAACATTCGCTCAAGAAATAATTTTTTTATAACAATTTTGTTGGTTTATTATACATATAATATTGGAACATATTTACAGAATTTGTTGCCATGATACATGTAGCCTCAGCCTTGTTCTATAATCATAATATGTCTCCTGATTGGTTATCATGACATATAATGTAGTATGAATGCCATAAAAGAATTTATTAAAATAAAGTGCAGTAACGTGCGTTACTTTACATTACAGGTTTTAAGTTTTATATTGTTGAATTTAAAAAATACAATTTAATTTAGCTTTTTATTTACCTATATTTTCCTATTCAAATTTACCATCACTTCCTATTTAGTACAATTAAATTACGAAGTGTGCAATCTGCATTAAAAAATTCATCAGACTTGATCAAACATCAACTGAATGATGCAGATTCGTTCATATCACAGGAAATCTGTACTTTACTATTGAGTCAGACGTTCTCCAAACTCCATCTCATTTAGAACATGAAAGGATTGAGGTGCATATTCTGTTAATCGTAAATCACCAATTGAACTTATTTCAATTTTTCACATGTGTAAAAACGACAGGGCGAGTAGGTCGCCCCATTTTGATTCACAGATTCAAATTAATCAAAAAGGCTGACCGATTGAAAAAGTTGCAAAACGATTGACAAGTTAGCTTGTGAATCTGCAATTACAATTTCAATGTTTTTTTTTCTCCATCTGGGTATCCATCAGCGGGAATAAAAAAGAGCAAAATGTTATTAATTTTAATCTCCTTCACCATGTGGTTTAAAAGCTTGACATAACCTCAAATAAAGTTAAAAAATAAAACTATTTATATCTATTTAAATTACTCCTGAAGCATGAAATCTGAAAAGAACCACATTGGCTTTTGCATTAAACTACATTAACATATTGGTAAACATTAATTTTATTCAAATTCTATCACCGCAAAAGAAAAGAAAATCGTGATTAACAAATGAAAAATTAAATTCTCACCACAACTTTTAATCGTAAGTCAAGTCTTCTTTATTCATAATGTTTCCCCTGAGGGATTACATGACTTCCATTTCTTCCAATTCTTCCATCTACATATTTTATAAAATCTTATCCTTACTATTTACATTTATTTACATCTATTTACATAAAGTCTTCTATCTAGATCCTTATTTCTATTTTTTGACGCAAGCGCAATTTGGGAAGTTTTAGCGAACGAGTGAGCGATTGATCGAAAGCGAGTGTGCAAGCGAGAGAGAGAGAGCGAAAACGCAAACGCATCTTAATCTACTTAAGCTATGACATAACCCTTACTTACAATCTTTACGCTTCTAATTTGCGCGACTTCCGTTTCCTTTTTCTTTCACTTCTCTTGTACCTCGATTTTACCTTTTTTTTGCATCCATTCTTTCATTTTTTTTTCATTCGCTCCCCCAGCCCCCTCTAACTCCTTCATCCACTCTTCCACCAAACCATCCTCCCCTAGAATCTTTACCACATTCTCTTGCCAGCTTCCTTTATCTTCCATTCCTCTCCTACATCCTTCCCATACATGCTGCCATATTTCCTCTTCCCATTCACAGATTCTGCACTTCCTGTTCTCTTTCTTTTCCCAATACATACTTGCCCTCACCTCGTTTCCCAATATAAACCTTGCTATTCTGGTACACCTTTTCTCTGCCCATCCCTTTTCTAAATACTTTGGTACTCCTTCCTTTTTTATCATCTTATACCACTTATTATATTTTGATCCCTCAATCATCGCCCATCTTTCTATTAATTGTCTTTCTCTCTCCCTTTGTTCCACTTCTTCGTAGTTTACTCCAGTCCTGTCTTCTATATCTCTAACCTTAAAGAACTCTCTCCTTTCTTCTTCCCATCTCGTTAATTCCCACGCCCACCCTCTTCTTTCTTCTATCTCCATCAAACACTTTCTCGCTAACTCCCCTCCCGTTCCCTCCCACAGCTTCTTCTCAAAATTCCATGCCTTCTTTCCCGCTCTAGTACTTAATGTTTCCCTTTGCGCTTCTTCTCTCACCATATATCCCGGCGTCCTCCAGTCTACCCCTAGCGTCCATCTCATATACCTTTCTTCTAAACTCGCAATCTCTTTTCTTTCTTTCCATCCCCATATCTCTGCTCCATAACCTAACACTGGCCATACCAGCGTATCAAATAACCACATTCTCCTTCTCCAATTTTTTTTAACCTTCTTTTTCCTATTCCCCATATCTGTTTCATTACCCCTGCTGCTTTTTT
>CAKNWT010236955.1:0-10073 GCA_932066315.1 Andricus coriarius
CTCTCTCCAAAAAGTCTCTACCTCGTTGGGCTTGGGTGGATTTTTGACAGAAACAGGGTGATCATTGAACAGGCGAGATGGCTCAGCGAGAAACTGTTGATTCTCCCTGATCCATCTCTCCCTCTTCTGTATTCTTCTCCTTGCGTCAGATAACAGCCATATTTTGTCAACAATATGCTGCTTGATTGTCAGCAGCTTTGACTTGTTTAATGTGTGATTCAAGATCCTTAGTTCTTGGGCGAACTTTCGAACCCCTTCCGTGAACGGTCTACGAGATGTTATGTAGATAATCACACATTGAACACGGGACGCATTCTGTCTTGCCCATCCAATCTTCTTGTTCATTTGATGTAAGCGTCTTTTGGTCTTTTGATGCATCGTAGGTGTGAGCCTTCGATTTGAATCAGCCAAAGCTCTCGCAGCACCATAAACTGAGAAATTGATGGTCCAGTGGTCGGATTCTTGCGAGATTTCTCCACGAAGAGAGGCATCCATTTCAGCCAGATCTTGGGGCTTAAGAGGAACTTGCATGTTAATGTTCCATCTTGTCCTGAAATCGTGATCATCTCTCAGAAGGTGCCTGTTTTCCGCGGTTGGTATTAATGTCGTTTCCTCATTTTCGGTTGCAGCTTGATCAAGCAGCGGTTGGGGAAGCGCTCCGCTTACACATCCATTTTTCCAGAGGTAGGCACGTTGATTTCGCAACTACTGAATCCGAACGTGCTGAAGCTACCACTAGTTCTCTTGGATGACAACAACATTGTTTGTAAGTAATTATCTTGAAATACAGATGAATATTTAAACTATTACCATTGACCTCTTGAATTTCTCACATACAAAAATCCTAATTCCTTATCCTATGGTTCCTTTTGTCATTTTATTTCATAGACAAGAAAGAAAAACAAGGTGGGTTTCAACCCTTTAGATCTGGCAAGTGCCACATTTCCTAGTCTCTTAGCCGCTCAAGGTACGTAGATATTATTTTAAATTATAAAGAGACATAACCCTAACTCAACCCCTTCGCCGTCTCGATTAACTCCGTGAGGTAACATGTTCACTTGAAGTGAGTTAATATTTAATGTAATATAGCACAAATAATTGTTTTAACAAATTATTATTATCTATAGCCATCTTCTTCTATATTAGTACTACTTTTTAAATTATAGTGAAGTAACAATCAATTCGTGTTAAGAAAAATAATTGTTTCAACAATTTATTATTATTGTTAATAACGTTCTCTTTGCTTAATGGTAGAAAGTTGCGGTTGTTTCTGCAATTTTCAACTATTTGTCTATTTTTAACTTGGAGTGACTTAAGAATGATTTAAGTTAAGCAAAAATAATTGTTTAAACAAATTATTATTGTTAATAACTATAGTCATATATATTATTGCCAGATAGTTGCGGTTTATTTTCTAAAATTTTGAATTTTTTGCCCACTTTTCACTTAGTGAGGTAATAATTAATGCAAGTTAATAAAGATAGTTGTTTAAACAATTTCTTATTTTTTGTAACTATTTTCTCTTAGATAAGTGCTAGCGAGTTGCGTTTTGTTCTCAAATGTTTAACTTTTTTTTGCCTTTTTGGTTATGAACAAATGATAAATCAACATTAGATACTTCTTGTTGTAATTTAAAACAAAACTTTTACAAGTCATTTACACACCTAATTCTCGCACCTACTCCTAATTACTCCATTCTTTGTTTTTGTCTCTTGTGTAAGAGAACTTTTTCGTGTAAATTAATTTTTTTAAACATTGGGGAAAGAGCAAAAATAATTCACTAAAAAAAGTAAAATACTGTTTAAAAATGATTCTTGTTGAGGTTCACTTATTATTTGTTCATAACTAAAAAGTCAAAGGAAAACTAAAGATCTCAGAAAAAAAACTTTCTACCATTACTCTAAGAGAATATAGTTATAAACAATAATCAATTGTTTAAATAAGAATGTTTGTTAACTTGCATTATTTATTACCTCACTAAGTGAAAAGTTATAAGCAGTAATAATTTGTTTAAATAATTACTTTTGCTAAATTGAATTTATTATTAACTAACCCTACATGGAAAGAAAGAGATCGTTGAAAATTTCGGAAAAAAACCGCGACTTTCTAGCATTATTTAAATTGAATATTATTAGTGATAATAAAATTATTTAAACATATAATTTTTTTAACCATAATTAATAATTTAACTCAATCCAGTTTGAAAGTTGGACAAAAAGTGAAAAATTATCGAAAATAACGCGACTTTCTATCTACATTCTAAGAGAAAATTGCTAAAAATAATAATAAATTGTTCAAACAATTAATTTAAACATCTAATTATCGGTATAAATGAGTATTTCATGTATTAGAAACAATTTTCATTCAAATAAACGCGAAGAAATCAAAGTTAGCGCCAAAAATTCGCAAAAAACACTTTTTCACCTATGGGGTTTCTTTGGGACCTTGCAAAATAGACTTATGGGGGTGATATTCAAAAAGTAATATTTGATCTGTATTCTATGGCTAATTTTTAAGAGACATGCTGAGTTTCAACTCGATTCACCTAATATTGAGGATTCTGAATAAAATTTACAAAAAGTTCTTCTTTCTTATGGAAAATACGTGTTAAACTTCATGGGGATTGCGCAAAAATTCATTCAAAACTGTTTAAACTTTTTGTAAACAATGTATATAATGTTTTCTCACTTTGTCTTACGGATAATGAGCGAAAATCATGTCAAAAACAGTTTTTGGCTGCGACCAAAGATTATACGATTTAGTGGTTATTCATTGTGCTTTCAAAATCAGTGATCTCTAACCTGATGTGGCCAACAAGGTAGCCAATGACTGTTTTTCACCACATATCAGTGGCCAATCATACAATGATTGGCCTATGCTAATCACTATGTCTTCGTGGCCAACACAGAGAAAAATGGATGTTTCAACATAACATCTATAATCTAGATGTTCAGGGTTAACGTATTTTATGCTCAACTATAGAACAACAATCTAGATGTTTAAAGTTAGTATCCGTAGATTTGAAAAAGTTAGATGTTACTCTGTAACATCCAAACTGTTCAACTGAAATATCCGAAATAATATATGGAAAGGACAATGTTAAAAAACGGTCGATTTTCGTCCCGCTCCAGAACGTTATCTAGCTATTGAAAATTGCTCTAATCGGCGTGTATTTTATGATAATACATGTTTAAGCCCGGCCTACTCCGGGGACATTGTTCTAGTTTGCCATTCTGTAAACTTTACAGTAAAATAGAACATTGTTAGTTTCCTTACAAACTAATATATCTTTCATTTTGCTGAAAATTGAAAACTCGTCGCCGATATCAATCACGATTGTATAATCACATTTGTATACATTAGTATTTTTATTGAAAACGCTAACATGTTCTGCAGCAAGATAATCCTCTATGAAATAAGCAGTCTTATTGACTAAATCGTTTTTAATTTCAAGGCTTTGATTCTTTTAAGCGACCGTTAGACAAATCTAAATCGAATCCTTCTTTTGATAATAATCTATTCGAAGACATTAATTGTTACTTCATTGCAATTGTATTACAAATGTTAACTCGCGCTGATACTGAATTAGCAGTTAACTTTCCTTCTCTATTCTTAGATTTGCCTCTGAGTGTTTGAAGATTTACAAGTGGTCCCATCAGTTATATTATGAGACGATAGTGCAACATAAAGTGATGCTTAGGCTTTAATGGACCAAAAGTTCTACGTATCCTTCATGGTGTTCAGAAATCAAGTTTTCTAGGTGGTCAAGCTAATCAGTATCACAATTTTTGCATGATAATAAACAGAATATTTCCCGTAAATCAATTAATAGTTTCCAGAACTTATTGCTTTCTGGCACAAAGCGACCAAACATAATTGGTGCATAGGTAAAAAAAGTTGGTCATTTCAGCTGCTGGCATTTTTATAAATTTGTTTTTTAGCTGGTCCATACTAATTAACGGGATTTTCTTAGACTCAAACTGGTTATTTAAATTTCGTAAGATAGAGTTGAAAACATGAAAGTCTATAAGTTTGTCAATAAGTATAAGTTGATGGAATATCAAACCAGACTCAAGTGGCATAACTCCCTCAGGAAGGTCATGCATTATATCAGCAACAAAATGTTGTGTGCAGTGAAAAAAGCGGATGTCATTAAAAACACAATCTTCCTTTATACCACTTGCTTTAAAATCGTTACTTTCAACGTCTATGGCGTAGATGCTCTCGGTTCTCAAAGCGGCATTATTAGGTTTTGTAGCATACGCTGCCTCATATTTGGACATCTTGCAGAATCGACAATATACTGTGGCAGAAAACCTTCCACTGTAACCTTAAATTACATTTAAACCTTGATTATCACCCTTGATCACTGCAAGAATAAAATGTATCCGTAATGTGTTGCTTTTAGTTTCAACTACCATTCCTTCTTCTGCTAAATAATTGAATTCTTTTATTAATTTTGCAAAAAGGACTCTATTACCGTACTTCTCAAGATCATCGTGATGAAATAACCTCGCTACAAAGAAATGTTTTAAATTACTTCGAAATACAGGTGGTATACATTGGAAAGAAACGTAAGCATCTCCAAGGTTATGGATACCACTGTAAGAAACAAGAGTATTTCCGGTTTAATAAGCATCCTAAAACATATATAAGGGCATACATTGTTTTCCGTCCAATTTTCTTAAAGTATTCTTGCCTACTTTTTCGTGCATAATATTATTCGTAATAGTAATTGTAGTACTTAACGAGTTCGTGTAATCAAGAATACAGTCCAGAGTATTACCGGTTTCTAAAAAGGCTTTAAATACTTTTCGCAATGGAATAAATTGTTCAAGTCGATTTTTCGGTTCTTCACTTCGGCTCCCAGTTTCAAATTCTTCGCCAACCTTTTTCGAAATAGGATCAAATAAAACACCAAGTTCTCTTAGTTTTTTAAATCTTAGATGTTGAGAACGAACACCATTAAGTGTGGAAGTGATCACTTGAAGCATAGATTTAATTTCATTTTGTCGATCTATAGAAATATTACAATCAACCAAATTTCTTCTATTCTATTCTGGAGAATTTTGAGTGGACTCTTTGCAAAGTTACCCATTTCATCAACAACATTTTGAACGATGTTTCTGTGAATTGATGGTTTACTATAGAAATTTGTAATCATTCGCTACATTTGAGAATCTACTATTTCAGAAAAACTCTGGTGCTCAGAAGAAGCATTAGACGTACTCGGTAAGGAAAAATCGTTCAAAGGATGATCATCACTGTCCAATATCATACAAGGAGAAGTATTCACACTTGAAAAAGTATTTTCAGAGGTACTTGGTGCCGTAAAACCATTCAGTTCACGCCTGTTATGTATGATGCAAGCAATTTTCGCATTCGACGATTGACTGTTACTTTTATTATGTGCCTCATTGATAAAAGTACTAGGTGGTACTGTCTTATTTGTTGAAGTAAAGTAATTTTTGTGATTTCAACTAAAATGGCGCTTGAAATAGTTAAGCGATGAAAATTTCCCACCACATTTTATTAAGGTGCACTCATACACACTAGTTTCATCGAGGCTGTGAAAAGTTCGCCAATGGCAAACTAAATTTTTCAAAGACGATTCACAAAAACATTTGCACAATTGGCAACGCATTTTTCATTCAAAGTTTAAAATTGTACTCAAAATTGAAATGACGCAACTCTAAACTTACGTAAATATATAATCAGTTAAATCACAAGGTTTGCCTATTTAAGATCAGTATCACAAGTATTGTGATGTGTTCTGAAATATGTATCGACAACACTATTTCAACGGAAAAATTAAAGGAATCAAAATAATGACATAATTTGTGAGTACAGAATATAATTTCTCTCAACTTCCTTTGCAGTTAGGCTTTCGAATTTGCATTTCATGTAAGAACACTCGAGCAGATTTGATATAACTATTTTTTCTTCACAGGTTTTCCATCCCAAAAAATCTCCCTATTAACCCTTTGCGGCGCAGTGGTAACCCAGATTACCACCTTTTTTATTCACAACTTTTTTCTCTAGATACAATGTTTTTGAAGTAGCAACAACAATTTGGTATTTGAAGCATTGTAGAACTAAACAAATAATTATGAGAAACGTATTGCATACAATTTTAAATAAACAAATTTTGAAAATCGCTCTTTTTTACGAAAGAATTCGGTTTTGAACGACGTATTGAATAAATTGGATTGAAACTTGGCACTCCAGGGTTTTCGGGGTCGCCCATTACGAATCCGGAGTCAAATTTGCAAACTTCAAAATGGCGGATCCAATATAGCGGACAAGATTTCAAAAAATTGCAAACTTTTTATGAAACTTGATATCAGGGAGTTTTTGGGGTCGCTGATTACGATTCCAGAGCCAGATTTGCAAAATTCAAAATGGCATATCCAATATGGCGAACGAGTTTTCAAAATTCGTCAACCATATTGGATACGCCATTTTGAACTTTGATAATTAAGCTCCATTTTCACAACCTTAGACACACCTGAGTCACAAGCTTCATGAAAATCCAACAACTTTTACAAAAAATCGTCCGCCATATTGGATCCGCCATTTAGAATTTAAAAAATCGGGCTTCAGATTCGTAATCAGCGAACTCGAAAACCCCCGAGTGAAAAGTCTTATAAAAATCTAACAACTTTTTTAAACACTTTTCCGCCATATTGGATCCGCCATTTTGAATTTCGGAAATCTAACTTTATATTCGTGATCAGCGACCCCGAAAACCCACTGAGGTGAATATAATAGTTAAATTTGTTTGATAGAAAAATGTGCGCCGCAAAGGGTTAAAGAAAAATAAAAGAAATGCGAAATCTAGCAGATCGGTCTCTGAGTATAAGAAATTGAATAATAGTTCAATTACAAATGTTGTAAACTTACTTTAGTTCAGGCAAAAATGTGCAAAGATCAACTGCTACTTCTTCCTAGCATTTATTCAAATTGTCATGATCGGTGAAAATTTTTTTAAATGTATCGCTGAATAAAAGTCCATATTAAGTGGCAAGTTGTCGGATAGCTAGCAAGCATTGACTGCATGGAAAATCTTGAAGAAAACGTCGACTGCTAGAACGAACGGTTAAAGAGTATCGCCTCGTTCTATTACGGTCTTATCTCTCTCTTTTACTTTCAAATCTAGATCACTCTGATCCTATACAAAGATAATTCAGTTTATAACGTTTTTTAAATTACAATTTTCTTAAAACTATAGACAAATCGTTTACTGGTTTGATAATAATAATAATAATTATAACAATAATTATAACTCACGTGAACTATGATTAAGAAACTGTCTATCATTTCTTATGTGGATGGGCGAAAATATCACAGACCCACACAAAAAAATTTGGTTGTGAGAGAGATCAGAGTATGGTACCTATACGTATTTTGGGGCGCTGAACACGAATCTGACATCAGTTTTTTCCCAGCACGTCAGGATTTTCCCTAGATGCGGAAAATTCCCTAGTAAATCAACTTTTCTGGGTATAATTACCCTTGGTATTAAAATGATCTGGAAACAGAACAGGCATAATATTTTTACGTATTTTTGGGCGCTGAACACGAATCTGGCTTCTGTTTTGCCCGAGCGCGTCCGGATTTTCCCCTAGATGCGGAAAATTCCCTATAAAATCAGCTTTGTCGAGTATGAAATAACCCTTGGTATGTAAATCCTCTGGAACAAGATCAGGCGTGATATCTTATGTATTCTGGTGCGCAGAATACGAATCTGAGACTAGTTTCCTGTCATCAAATCCGGGTTTCCTTCTAGACGCGGAAAATTTCCTAGAAAATCAGCTTTGTCGGGTATGAAATAAGCATTGTTATTGAAATCGGCTGGAAAAAGAACAAGCATGACATTTTGATCTATTTTAACATTATCTTTATTCAAAATTATTTCAAAATTATCAACAAGAAAAAACTTTAAAGTAGGTTTAGTCCCCTCCTCTCAAATCCATCTAGAGCAACTTGAGCTAATAAAGGATAACTCAGATTCATCCAGATATGATTTTCGGGCTGCCTTCCACATGAATTCAAGGATTTTCTAGGGAGTTTTTCGCGTCTAGTGTAAAAGCCTGACGGAATTAGGGTAAACTAACGTCATATTCGTATTTAGCGAACCAAAATATATAAAAATATTATACTCCGACCTGTTTACAGACGATTTCAAAAACAAGAGCAATTTCATACACGAAAAAGCTGTTTATCTAGGGAATTTTCCGCGTCTACGAAAAAACACGATTTGATGACGGGAAATTAGTCTCAGATTCATGTTCAGCGCCCCAAAAATCCAAAATACATAAAAATATCATGCCTGATCTTTTTCCAAACGATTTCAATGAGAAGGGTTATTTCATACCGAATAAAGGTGATTTTATAGGGAATTTTCCGCGTCTAGAGAAAGCCCCGATGTGATAGCGGGAAATTAGTCTCAAACTCGTGTTCAACGCCCCAAAATACATAAAAATATCATGTCTGATGTTTTTGCAGACGATTTCAATATAAAGGGTTATTTCATACCCGATAAAGCTGATTTTATAGGGAATTTCCGCGTCTAGGGGAAAATCCTGACGTGCTCGAGGAAAACTGATGTCAGATTCTTGCTCAGCGCCCGTAAATGCATTAAAATATAATATCTGATATGTTTCCAGATGATTTTAATACCAAGGGTTATTTCATACCCGATAAAGCTGATTTTATAGGGAATTTTCCGCGTTTCGGGGAAAATGCGGACGAGCAAAGGGAAAACTGATGTCAGATTCGTGTTCGGCGCACCAATATACATAAAACATCATGCCTGGTCTTTTTTCAGACGATTTCAATAACGAGGATTATTTCGTACCCGACAGAGCTGATTTTGTAGGAAATTTTCCGCGTCTAGGTGAAAACCCCGATGTTATGACAGGCAACTGGTCTCAGATGTTTGTTCTGCGCAGCAAAATACATAAAACAGCATGCCTGATCTTTTTTTAGACGATTTCAATAGCAAGGGTTATTTTATACCGGACAAAGCTGATTTTATAGGGAATATTCGGCGTCTAGGGGAAAATCCTGACCTGCTGGGGAAAAGCTGATGTTAGATTCGTGGTAGTGAAAGATATAGAAGAATACGGTGAAAAATTAAGAGATAAACTTTGAAAAATATGTGTTAAATCAATTCAAACAAATTTCGAAAAGAAAAATACAGTTTACAATGTTACTTTTCGTCCTTATGGGTCTTTCGTAAATGGAGGAGAAGGGTCAGTGAAAGTATCGTTATGAACTTAGATAACGTTTTGTATGATTCCTGATGAGAAATTAAGAAAAAGTTTGCAAATTGGGCGAAAGGTGACCTTGTAACGGTACAGTTCATTAACCACATAATAAGTTTGAAAATCACTTTTGTAACGGGTCAGAAGAATCACTTTAAATACTTTTTATTGTGCCTGAACTATATCGCAGGACTTCTTTATTTTAAAAGACCTATGTCGGTCAGAGGTACCAAATAGACTAACTGCCCCGTACAAGGGAAGCAGTGGCAACGGGCCCCTGCTTCTAGGACTCGAAGAGTGGGGAGGATAGAAGATCCTTTGACATTTCTGTTACACTTTCATATTTCAGACTTTGAACTCTTTCTCCTATTTCCCCTTTTTTCAGGAATTCTTTTCCCCCTCTTTTCAAGGAACTTTCTTTTTCTATAATTTTTTCGCTTAAATGCGAACTGAATTAATTAAACCTATTGAGAAAACCAAGTTATTTTTGGTTACAAGATGATTTTTTTGGTTAACAAGTTTACTATTATATTTTTGGTTGTGAATTCATCTCGTCTGGTTAAAAATTCAACCATTTGGTTAAAAATGTAATTATTTTGTTAAAAATGCACCTGTTTTGTTAAAGAGTTATATTTTCTGGTCAAAAATTCAACTAAGTGGTTGCAAGTTGAACTAATTTGGTAAAAATTTTTTTTTTTTTTGTCAAAGATTCATCTGTTTGGTTAAAAAATAATTTTTTTATGTGAAAATTTAACTAATGCATTTTTGGTTGAAAGTTGATATTTTTTAGTTACAAGTTCAACT
>CAKNWT010236968.1:0-12946 GCA_932066315.1 Andricus coriarius
AAGGAAATATTTTTAATGTTGCAGGATTTTAACAAAATTTTAGGAAGAATTTGAATCATTTTGAAAGATGTTTAGAAGGTTTGAAAAATTTTTTAAGGTAATTTATAATTTAAAAAAAAGTGAAACAACGTGTAGATGTTTCAAGATTTTGAAATAAAATTTTGAAGCTTTTCAAGGATTTTTAAAATAAAAATGTTTTAACTTCTGATTTAAGAAGTGTTCTGTTTATAACAAAAATGTAATCGTTCAATTTGTAATATTTCTAGCTTAAAATTGCTTAAAATGATTTGCAGCTCAGTTTTTATTACTTCAAATAGACACATTTTTAGCTTTAGAGTTATAATTTTTTATTTTCATTGATCGTGAAAAATTTTAGCGAACCGGGAATTTTTTTCTGTGATTTAAACGGCCACCCTGATTTTCTAATTTTAAAAAATGAACTAAAATTATACATTGTAAACAAATTTTATTAATTTAATGAAAATTAAACATGAACTAAAGTTATTTTAAGCTAAAAAATAAACATTGTTAAAAATGATTTATAAAATGGAGAAAAATATTTTATTGTTAATTATAACTAGTTTTGGAAAAGAACTCGAGGTGAACTTTTGAAATAAATATTTCACAATTTTCTTTGTTTATTTAACAATAGTTTTTAGGGTTTGATGTTTTTCTCTCTCGCTTTAGGTAAAAGTTGCAACTATTATTTAATTCTAATGCTGTAGGGCTCATTTTATTCCTAAAAATATTCTCTGCCAAATCTCATTTGTACGTTTTTATTGAAAAACTTTTATTTAGCAATACATCATTTGTTTATTAAAATATTTGAAAATCCGAAATGAATTTAAATAAATAAAGTAAATATTGAATTATATAATATAATAAAAAATATTATAAAATTTAGACTATTTTCTTTTCGGATATTTAAAAATTACACAAATAATTATATGTCTGATTTAATTGCGCATGAATAATAATTTGCTGTGGTTAGTAGTGGTTAGTGATTTTTACGATTTTCGCAAATTATTTGTAACTCAATAGGTTTAAAAAATCTTAAAGATCATTTTCTTTTACCCATATCTATCAGAAAATTATTTTTATTCAACAAATTTTTTTTTTAACACTTTCGCCTTGCATTATTTGAATTCTAGGACAACTGCATAGCTGGCGCCACCACACGGCGACCGTCAAGTCTCATGACAATATTTTCCACAGGCCTCCAAGAAAACTGGCATAGGGCTGTAGCTCGTCAAGAAAAAAATGTGTTATAGTGCAGCTTTGAAAAAAGGTATTTATTTGGGAATTTGGAGTGTTTTTTTTTCATGAAAAGTGGTATGAACGTTTTTTAATGATTACTTCTGTATTTTTTCATGTCATTTTATTAGTTTTTAATAATAATCGCGCGAAAACATTTGGGGTCTTCTCATACCCCGGGGCGCTTCAAGGGTTAATAACTATTGCAGTGTTTATAATTTAAATAAAATTTGTAAGGTGTTATTAATTAATAAGACATTGTTGAACTCCAAACCTCCAAAAAGTAGTCTGCAAATTTCGTTATCGTTTTTCTTTCTATTAGTTGTCAGTTTTTTTGTATAATCAACCTGTTGGTGGGGGCCAAAAACACATTTTTTTCGAAATTCACAAACTCGGCGGAAAGATTCGGTCCATTTACTTTGACCATATTAAATTTTATGCTTCAATTCGAAGTGCAGAAACTGATCCTACGACTTTGTAAGCACAATCATTTAAAAGATTAAAAAATTTCGCTTTGAATTCATATATGTGGAAGTTGTTTTGACGAACAAGTCAAAAAATACTTAAGTTCAAATTTAAAGTTTTTTTTTCTCAGGAAAATGAACATTTTGAAACTTTGACAACTCTTTGCCAACTCTAGAAAAGTGTTCCTAAAAAGTTTCAAAAATTATAAAATCAAGAATAAATCCTACTCTTTAAATCAAAACCAAGTGCACGATTAAATATTATGTAATTGCCAAGTATTTGTCCTAGCAGACCACGTAGACGGGACAGTTACGCAATTTCCTAACCGTAAAGTGACTACATAGTAACCGCTCCGGTCACTGGTCCCGCTAGGGTATATTTTCATACCTATTCCCAATTATACATGGAACTCAACAATATTTTAATCCTTTTACATATTTATTTTTAGGTATTTGTTTTTCATCATAGTTTAAAAACAAAAATATAAATGAAAAGCTGCCTGCGCCTAGGATGCGGAAGTCCAACGCAAAATATTGCAGGTCGGGCTGACGAATACGGCTTTTGATTTCTAATTGTTTAAAACATGAATACTTAGAAATCGATAAGTATAAATTCGTAAAAAGATAAAAAAGAGTATTGAGTTCTATGTGAAATTGTGAATAAATATTACAATAAGAAAAATTAAAACATGCCCTAGCGGGCCCAGTGAACGGACCGGTCACTATGAGCCACTATACGGTCACACAATGGCGAAAACGTGCCATTCACGCGGTCTGCTAGGTCATAAAAAATATTTCCTCGTGCAATGGAAATTTTTAGAAAGCAAAACAGATTTTTTGTATTGGACCTCTCAGATTAACTATAACTTGCTTGTTTATCGATATTTTTATCTTACAAAATTACTGTAACTTCTTGTAATGTGTATTATTCGAACTGTAGAACATTTGTCAATTAGTAATTAAACCTGTTTTAAAAAAAAATTCTTTAAACAATCGTTTTTTTTGGCCTTGCGACTGACCCTAACCCCTTAATAAAAATTCTTTCTTTACTTCAAATTACTTTATTCTATCAAATAATATGTGCCAAAATGACCCCTTAATATTTTTTTTCGACGGGAAACGGGGATGGGATTTCATTATTAGTACAAAAACAGTAACTGTGAACATTAATAAATTATGCTAAAAAATCGCGAAGAGATCCCAAATCAAATTAAATCAAATATTGTCAAAGCTTTACATTGAAGAAAAATAGAAATCGTGTAGTATCCATGGTTTTTTTTTAATCGAAATGTAGGCAAATGTAGCGTTTAGAGTTTTAATAAAATAAATCAGAATTTTATGGCTTTGTGTTACTTTTGCGCCTCCACGTATACGTTTTTTTTATTGATTAACACTGAGAGTTACTGTTTTGTACTATTACTTTAATTGTGGTTAAACCATATAGTTGTGTATACCGAGGCCAATAATGGACATCAAGATTAATTTTTTTCTAAAACTTAATTACATCAATTTCTGGGCTAACAAAATTGAGCCGCGACCTTCAAATATATATATTTTTTAAATCGCAAATTCGACTTTCTATTGTGCACCATAGAGGCTAAGTAGGACCTGCGAAAAGAAACGCCTGAACTAAAATGTGGTACAATCTCCCTGTAGTAAATCGCACGGAGTGAATTCTAATGGTGATGGAGTGGCTGCGGGTCGAGAACAAAAAGGTATCTTGCACGGAGACGCCCCTCAAAAACTTGAAATACATCATCTCCTAGAGGAAGGATGAGAAATTTTACCCAGGTATCGATAAATGGCGAATCAGAGATTCGCAACTCTATTCACACAGAACTAATTCATTAAAATCAAACTATTGCCAGACTCAAACCCATGTGAACTAGAAGCACCAAAATAAATTACGTGAAAAACTGCTAGATATGTCAAAGAGTAAAACCAAGTAATCAAAGTAAGATAGGATTGATGAGGAAAAAGGGAATCCAAGAACCATGGACCATGGTAGCAGCTGATATCATGGGCCCACTAGAAAGTTCTAAAAAAACGAAAAAAGAAATACATTTTGGTGTTTGTAGACCTATTTACAAAATAGGATGAAATAATCTTAATTAAAAAAGCTAACGGGATCACAATAAAAACTGAATTTCACAAACGAAAAAAAATTAAAACCTACCTAGAAAATGATCACTCCATCTGGGACGAACCTATAGACGATTTACAGTTCGCAATAAATACTAGTAAAAAATCGTCGAAACAATTCTCCCCTGCATTTTTAAATTTAGGTCGCGAATTAGAACCACTCCAATCCCACAGAAAAAAAATAGAAAACGATAGCGAAATAGAGTTCCAAAGCATGGATAAATCCACGGACAGACTGAGAAGGTTACAAATTTTAAAAGAGGAAGTCCAGAAAAACTTAGACCGGGCAAATGATAAACAAGTGAACAGCTACGATTTAAGAAGGAGACCAATATAATTCAAAATAGAAAATAGGATAATTAAAAGGGTAAAGAAACAACCAAACAAACCGGATAAAAAGGCAGGCAAACTTTTCAACCAGTTTGAGGGTCAATTTATGATTAAGAAGAAGGTTTCTCCAACCATACATGAATTAAAAAAGTGGTTCGATGGTCTTGAGGGCTAAGGCGTAGGCTTTGGATCCACTCCGTCGGTTCGCGGGTTCGATTCCCGCCTCTCATTCTGGAAAAGCCTCGGTGGCCCATGCGGTAAACACTAGCCAGCAAGGCAGTTGTTCATCTCCGGAGAGTCGTGGGACTGGCACCTCTAGAGAAAAATAAGTGTGTGGGGGTGTGCAAAGGAATAGAGAAGAGGTACGAGGCACATAGTAGAAAAAATTAACGAGTTTAAGTCAGAATATTTAGACTTAGACAAGGGTAAAAATGGCATTGGATCAAAAGTATTAACGACACAAATGAATCCGAACAGAACTCCTTTAAGAAGAAAATGTAAAAATGATGAGAATTACAGGGACAAATATGAACATAGTTTCAATAGGAAGTACAATTTCAATAATTTATGACTAAAAAAAATAAAAGCAACTAAACCCACACAAAAACAGAAAATTGTAAAGAATTACAACATCAATTACGTAAAAAATTAATATTTTAATTTATTTACATACCATATAAACTTTTTTACAGCGAAAAATAATTTTAACTTAGCAAAAAAATTACAACTCCAGACACCAATAGATAAATTCACCAACAATGAAACAGAAACATAATTATCGACTAGAATATAAATGGTTAAAATCAAAATTGTTAAAGCAAACGTCAAGAGATATACAACAGAATTGCAAAACTTTCGTTTAAAGGCTAATTTCGAGATTATATCAAACTTTGACAAAAGCATTGCAGAAACTTTAGGTATACAGATACCCCGAGAGTGCTCGGGGCATTCTCGGGGGATGGGTAGGCCGGGGGGAGGGGGTAACAGAATTGTTACCATAACATAGGACTCGGTACGTCTTGACTGGTCGTTAGTCCGTCTAAGTCAAAAGTGCCTCTCGCAAGTATCACGGAAGTGCTGCAGCATCCTACCCTGGCTCCGCTTCCCAGAGAAGATCTCCACGCTCCTACATTGGTCCTGATAAGGAGCAGCCGCCACCGACAATTTATCCCCTCCCACCTAGAATCATCCGCCAGTTTATCGCCACGGACTGTCGGACACCGCGCTATATGTACATAAGTGGCTGTCAACGCTCTTATTACCTTTAAACCAAGGAACTTTTCATTGTGTTCTCCTCGTCCTCGGCTGCCCAACTCTCAGTTTCCGTGCTCGGCATTACCTTCGTAATATAACATAACACCTACCAAGCTAATTTTTAATATGAGATTCAGACAAGCATGTCGTCGAACCAAGAGGAACGCAAGGAGTTTGAAAAAAAGTTGGAGCTCGACGAATTCGCCAAGTTTCGAGAGGTAGGGCCCCTCTACGAGGACTACGGGGCACCCACCACCTGCCAAACCAGCACAGGTGCAGACGAGGTGTTCCCCCTGTTCCCGTGACCGACTCGTTCGGTGTTCGACAGGCGCTCCTGTGGTCATTCTTCGGTACAAGGGTACGCCGGTGTCAGGTGCCCCTGACCAGCCTACCGGCCGCAACATTATTACCCATCAGGTTGACACCAGACCCACGACCTGCCCCGTCGGGTCGTGACCAAGATATCCTCCCATCCCGTACCTGACCTGAACAGTCCGTGGGAAGGCAGTTTTGGACGCGCGTTAGTTTTATACGAGACTATTCTTGTATAATTCCAGAAACTGGCCCAAGAGTAGGGAGACAACCTCCACTCCAGGATAAGATCGACATGATTCTCCAGGGTACAAAACACCATTTGCTCTCAAGCACAATACAACCACATTAAATGTCAGCCGCGTAACCACTAACTTATACACACACAACTGTAAATGCAAACACACCCAAAAAGCACACATACCAATCATACACTTCCGTTACACGCAATAGAAATGTACCACAATAGGAGAAATACACAATTTTCAATTATTCTGTTTAACCGCTCGTTTCTTTTACTCATATATCCTGTCCGAACTCCGAAACACTGGCTTGACTGAAGCGATCGGCAGGACAAAATGTAAGTGGGGTAAAACGAAAAACGCCACAAGGATAACGTACAAGAAACAGATATTCAAGACATTCGCTCAAGGTTATGCGATATCTTGGTGACAAAAATGAAGTTATTTTGAACTCAGTGAAAAGTATTTATGAAAGGAAATAGAAAGTTGAAATAATACGAAGAATTTTAGAAGTTAATAAATTTAAGGACTGTTAACTCAAAAATAAAACGTATAGTGACTCTAAGCAGTATTACATTATATTAACAAGATAAAGTAGAAAAAGTGACTGGGAAATCATAAATGCAAACCGAAAAGAGGTTTAAATTATTTTTTTAAACAGGGGACCATTAAACATAGGTTATCGCGTGGAGAACGTTAATAAAAAATCAAAGGAATTAGGATAATGTCCCGATTAGACAAACAATATGTAAAACAGGACATCTGAATAACTTAAGAACAAATAAAATTTACTTGTTAGATCGATAGGTCGTGCAAGAAGATCTTTAATAAAAAATACAGCATATTGTTTATTAAATAAAACATTAAAATGTAAAATACAAAACGGGAACGAACTGACTCGGAAGACGATTCATTAAGTTTGGATGATAATGACGAGCAAATAATGCAGTCTGAAGATGACACTTTAGAGAATGTAATATTACAAAATCAGAATTTATAAGATTTCAAAAAATACATTGTCCCAGAGCGCGAAGAATTGATTAAACGACTAAAAAAACAAATAAAAGTAAAACGGAAAATTAGGATTCACAATCGATAGCTTACGAATCATTAAAACAAATCTCGATAGTATTGCAAGCTTTCAGAAATAAAGAACAGTACAGCAATTTAAGCACATATTAAAATCAAAACAGTTCAAGATTAATTAAAATTTAGAAGAACCTATAAAATGAGGACATGAAAACTTTAACTGAAAATAATAATCATCTAGAGTCCTGCCACAATACCAACCTAAACTTTCATCTAAATTACAAGATTTACACACAAATAAACAGGATAATCGGCTCAGTAATCATTATAAACCTATTGTCGATTATCGGTATTGAAGATTTCACAAAGTCAATTACAAGAGCACAAATGAGGTGTGACCAGCCTAACCTTTTACTCGATTTCATAATAACAACAAAAGTAACGGGCGCAGCTAGGAATTCCATTCGATTCATCTCGATTGAGTAATAGGGTTGTTTCCAAAGTCAGATATCACTTTTCCAATGAATGGATCTTATAGTTTATAAAATTCTAATTTTAAAAACGCCCAGAACATATTTTTTACGTATTATTTACTATTTTTAATTTAATGTTGAAATATGAATTTTCTATCACGATTTCGATTGGAGGGCCCCTCTGACGTCAAAGGGGTCGGATTTTCCACCAATCACAGCTTATGTTTCAGTGATTCCCAAAAATCCTTATCTGTGCCGATGTTTTGTTTTGGTTATCTGCACGTCGAAAATAGAAGTCTCAAAATATTGTTTAAAAAAATGTCAAAGGAGGGTTTCGTAAAAGCCAATAAGTGTTTTCCCGCCTTCAATTTTTAATCATTTTTTTCTGTTGAAAAACTCAACAGAAAAAAAATTAGAATGCACATTGAGTTTAGATTAAAATTATGGATTAAAAAATGATTTTATCTAACATTGTGAAACTACCCTATTCAAAGAGTTATATGATGCATTGTGACAGAATGTAAAACAAACTAGTTCTCTCTTAGCCTTGAAAAGTAGATTAGAATCATGCAAACAAGGCATGACCGAGTCAGTTTAAAATTTCAAAACTCGATCTAGAGAAAATCAAAATGAAATTAATTATACAATTTAAGCCCGAAATTCAAATACCACAGAAAGGAAAATTAAAATAAAATTAAAAGAACAGGAAGCAATTAACCGATACCTACTAAATCTTAAAAGGGAGATAGGACTGCATATTACACTACTTAGACCTTTCACTTAAACCGAAGTCCAGAGTTACGCAAATGAAACAGAGATGTGGATAAAAGAATCACAACCGGTCCGAATATCAATCCCAACGTCTACTAAACCGGCTCTGCGAAACTTTCCACGTCCCACGCCATCACCACGAGCATCAGCCAACACCACTCCCGTTAAGAATTCCACTTTAATATTAGCAAACAGAATGAATATGAAGTGTTTCAAGTGTAGTTAATTAGGACATTTATCGGCGCAATGCTTTGCTAAAAATTTTCAGCGAGGTCTATATCAGACGAGACCACCTCCCGTGAGGTGGATACTACAAAAATAAGATTGCCTAAAATCTTTCGTAATAACACTGGACGAGATCTAAGAGCAGCTCGATTACGAGGACTCAGCCGATTGTCAGCAGTTTCTGGTCGACTGCATTATATGTGAGGAAGAAAAGGAGGAAAGGAATACAGATTTCTAGTAAATAGTGGAGCGGCGATAAATTTAATTAAACGCAAAGCTCTTATACTAACCGACAAACCATTCTAATGATATACAAAATTTGTAATGGGAAACGACTCACACGACTCGACCCAGCAGTGTACATTGAAAATTTTGGGGAAAAAAACATTGTTCCACATTATAGCAGAAATCTTCCCCCTGCCAGAAGATAGAATAATTGGTACATTGTGACGGAGAATTTATTGGAAAGTCGAAATCGCAAATATGCGGAATTCAGGTAGAAAATTTATATCAAAATATCTGGATAGAGAATAACGAACTTAATCCTGATGGTATATACAGTATGAATAACAACAAGATGAAGAACTGAAGGATTTTAAAAACCGTATTACAGATCCCATGTACCGATCTAGTAGAGCACGAAATTATCAACTTTCAATCCTATAAGCTTCCGCAGAAACACAAAGAGTTTGTCGAAACAGAAAAACTTCTCAGCAAAAATATATTCAGACCTTCCAATTCCCCATTCAATTCACCTCTTTGGGTAGTACCATTAATCGATGACATCCTTGACCGATTAGGAAGAGCAAAGTTCTTTTCAGCCCTTGACCTTAGTGCTGAATTTCACCAAACTGCAATGGCCGAAGCAAGAAAACGAATAACTGCATTTTCCACAGACAGAGGATATTTTGAATACAACAGAATGCCTTTCGGTCTGAAGAATGCCCCTGCAACGTTTCAACGTATGATGGACAACGCTTTTCGAGGCCTAATAGGAAAGAACTGTTTGGTATAAATCGATGACATTGTTGACTTTGGGAGTACTCTTGAGGAACACAATAATAACTTACAACTAGTCTTCCAAAGGATGAAAGAATAGGACTACGCGTCGAACCAACAAAATGCGAGTTCATAAAACCTGAACTTGAATATTTAGGACACCTCGTCACAGCAGAAGGAATCAACCCCAATCCTGTTAAAATTCAAGCAATGCAAGATTTTAAGAAATTAAACACAGTAAAAGATGCACAATCATTCCTTGGACTGGCCGGTTACTATAGAATATTCATAAAGAACTTCTCTAGTATAGCGAGACCTTTAACTAAATTACCTCAAAAGGAAACTATCTTTGATTGAACACCTGACTTTGAGACTTTGTTTTCATGATTTTAACCAGCAATTCACACTTACTACAGACTCTTCAAACCTAGGCTTAGGAGCCGCACTACCTCAAGACGGACAAACTTATATTTTCGCTTCCAGAACTTTAAATAAAGCTGAAGAAAATTACACAACTAGCGGAAAAGAACTCCTGACTTGGTAAAAAGTTTCAAATTCAGACGCACCACAAGGCTTTGATCTGGCTACACAACGTTAAAGATCCTAATTCAAGACTTCTTCGTTAGAGACTTCAATTGGAAGAAACCAATATGAAATAGAATATGTAAAAGGAAAAAAGAATAAAGTTGCAGAGTGCTTATCCAGACTCTTTCCAGTAAATTATATTTTAGAGCAAGCCATATCAAATGCTGACGTTACCCTGAATGAGAATTTAACTGAAGAGGAAACAGAAACCGAAATAGAGACTGAAACGGAAACTGATGATGACTCAGAATTAGAAGAAAAAGCTTTTTACGAGAATTTTACTACATGGAGATTGAAACCGGAACAAGGAAAAATTAAGACTAAGCCAAATGCTTATCGTAAACTTTGGAGAAATATAACTAAAGAACACTTCCTTCCTTTCAATTAAGAAAAATGGCCTATAAAAATGGTCCTATCTGCCAATTGAACAAAATCCCCATTTAAGAATCCAAGCAGATAATCCCTATATTCCACAAGAACCTAGCGACAATATTGTACTTGATATATTTGGTCCTTAGCCGAAACAATGAAAGGAAACAAGTATATTTTGAGTTCACAGGATAAATTAACGAGATACGCCATTTTGATCCCACTTCCAAATGAAACATCTCAATCTATATCAACTAAATTATTGGAACATTATATATACGTGTTTGAAGCACCAAAAACAATCCTTACAGATCAAGGACGAAATTTAATTTCTGAATTAATTCAGCAATTCGAAGAGGCTCTAAACATGCAGCACGTTAAAACAACTTCGTTTCACCCCTAGTCAAACGGTAATATTGAACGCATGCATGCAGCTCAATGAATCTGATTATAACTAACCACCGGAAACCACAGATAATGGGACGATAATTTAAAATACGTGAACTTTGCAATCAAAACTCTGAAAAATCAAACAACAGGGTTCTCACCCTTTGAACTCACTTTCGCGAGAGAACCAAACATTTACTCTTCAATACCAACTTCTCCAACTCTAGCTCATCAAAATTTAATTAAAAGATGGAAGGACAGGCATGGTTAGAATCTAAGAGAAGCTAGAGAACGAATTGAATTACAACTTCAAAAAATCGAAGAAACACTCGATAAGAACGTTACTCTGGTTCACCCTGTTTACAAAATAGGAGAATTGGAAAAAGGCTTACGTGAAACCAAAAACTAATAAGTTCCAGCTGTCATGGATAGGCCCTTATAGGATAACTTAAATTTTTTATTACAACAATTTAGAGGTTCAAATAAAAAACAAAACATTCAGAGTTCATATAGATCATATGATGCCTAATCTTTCAAATGAAGGCGATATGGATCACACCAATTCTGCTACTCTCAGGAATAGTAACGACGACTTAAGTTGCAATAGTTTGAGGTATTTTAACATACGTGATCCTTATTCCAGTTACTTAAAAAGAAGGTTCCCTTCAACATATTATCCCAATACCTAAATAGATCCGCAACTCTTTATGTCCATAGTATCCAATTACGACTATGTGATAAAGTATCGAGACTACTATATCCCGACGGATGCCTTGACTCTTCAGAATTGTAGCCATATAGCACAAGGGGACCTTCAAACCAACACTCAATGGTTACATTGTAATACATACAGGCAAATCAACCTTAAACTTATGATGTAAAGATTTCGTTAGAACTAAAGGAATAGTTCAACCTATTTTAATAGTAGGTAGAAATTGTAAGATATATATTAATTACGACATATTAGATTTAAACACTCACGTAGAACAGCAATTTTATTCATGTTTTATTGTAACCTACAATGCGAACTTTAACCAAAATGATAACCTATTCCTACGTAACAAACTATTTCAATCACCTAAACAAATATCTAATAATGATCTTTGACAGTCATGAATTAGCCTCGATGATACAGAGAATATATTAGCAAATATTGCTACACACAGACGTTTAGAGACTTGGAAGGAAACAGTTTTAGATTAGTAACATTGTTTAGGATATGGAGCCCTAGCTTTAGGAATATTGTACTTAATGTACACATGCGGATTATTTGTTTGCATGAAGAATTACGTTCTTACAAAACTATGTTTCTTCTGCGTTACAATATCCGTTACAACACCAACACATGTTGTGAACTACAGTACCACATAAACTATTGATGTTATTGTTTCTACCAGGAAAATTAATTAATTAATTAATTTCTGATGTTAAATTTTTGTCGATTACTGGTCAAATAATTTTCAGACCCGCCCCATCCTGTGGATATAGGAGAAACGAGAAACTTTCTGCAGTGGCCTCGGTGGCGTAATTGACCGGGAGAGACATGTTAATAATTAAATAGGACATGAATCCCATAGAATTATGAATAATCGAAACACAATTAAACCATGGTTAAGAAAGATTGGCAAGCAGGTAATAAGTAAATAGTTTTTTTTCCTTATTTGAGTAAATATACCAGACTCCAAAGACTTCAGGACGAATCTTCTTCGTTACACGTTAGAGTTAAAGAAAAGTACCAAAAGTACCAAAAGGCAATAAGCTCCAGACAATGGGCACCAAGCACAATTAAGGCAGGGTTCTACTTTCGCACGCGCGAAAAAAATGCTATTTAAACAATTTTTTTCAACATCAAAAATATGTTGATGTAGGGTTTGTTATGCTTAATAAATTTACTCTTGAAATACATTAAAAATTTTATTTTATGCGCTCTATATACATTTAAATGGCACTTTCTAGAAACCACGTTTTTTATTGCTTGTTAAACAAATCTCCGAAACTACCGAATCGATTGGTCTGAAATTTTTACCACATATTCTATACATATACAACAACCAGAGGTAGCAGATTTATATGAACATTTTTATTTTTTCTATTATTTTTTTGAAAAAAA
>CAKNWT010236983.1:0-21338 GCA_932066315.1 Andricus coriarius
AAACGACGTTGATTCGACGTCTAATCGACCATCCATTTCTGACTGGGAACTTCCACATCTTTTTCTCGGAACTGGAAATTTGGTTAAATTACACTTTTTGGCCTCAATTCAGAAACACATCAGCTCGGGAGTACACTTTTGTGTATAAATTTAAATGGTGATTTCGATTTTACAGAATGTTATTTTGCTCTCCTAAACAATTTCGACTTTTTCGCTTCTCTAATGCTGTATACTGCAACCCGTCAAATATTGTTCCAGAAAAAAAAAAATTATTTAACAAAAAAACACCGTTTACTTCACTTACCTATGTTTGTAATTTATTATACTATTATACTGTTTATTATATTATATAATGTGCATTCTTATATTTGATAAAAATGTATAAATAATTACTAGCTTGTAGGCAAATTTTATAAAAGCTTTATTATTTAAAAATTTTAATTTTTAAGACTTCTAATTTCAGCTAGTCTTCGATTTGATGTTCAAGTTCAACTTTAAAGTTAGAATACTAATTTCAGATTCAAGCATTTTTTATCTGGAACAATTTTTTAATCTGAAATGTTCCAATAAATTATTTGTAATAGCTGCTTTTGTTTTTCTTCCAAATTTTTACTAAATAAGATTAGTATAACTACAATCATTAGATTATTTTTTATGATGGAAAATTGTAGGTACTAAAATTTAAATATTTGTTACTTATAATACATCTGAAAGTGATAAATCCTTTAAATTTTTTTGCTTTACAGTTGGAACAGAAATCACAAATTAAATGAATGTTCAAATTAAACATTTAACTATTAAAATTTAAATTAATTAAATTTAAATATTATTATTACGCATTTTTAAAACCACCTATTCATATAAATTGTGTAAAACGAAAAAATATTCCTTTGTTAGCCCTGGCTCTCAGCGAAAAAGCTTGGCTGAGATTTTGTCGACAAAATCCAAGCGATGCATTAGCGTAATTAGCTAGAGCGTGAGGTTTAAATTTAGGTAGTTTAGGTAGGGTTCGAATCTCCAGCGGGGGCGATTTTTCATAGCGTTGTACGTGCGATTATGTTTGTAAGTGACCGTGTTTGCAATTGTGTAATTTCAAAAATAAATCAAGTGCAATTATATATATAAAAGTTTTTTTGCAAATTTATTTATCTGTTTCAAGCTGCTGTCATGGATAGGGCAGTATTTACAGCGGAAATTTTCCGCATTGAGCTGGATAAAAAACCAGATAGTCAAATAAAATAGGGCTGGACACCGAAAATATTTCGTATACAACCAAATTAAAAACCGGATAGAAAGAATTGTATACAGCGACCAAGTTCCGCATAGAGCCAGATTTAAAACCAGACACAAATACCGTATATGTATCCGGATAGAATGAGATGTAAATCGCATAGGTTTTTACGATGTACCGAAAATATTTCGCATAGAACCAGATAAAAAACCAGATAGAAAAAATTGTATACACCGACTAAGTTCCATATAGAACTGTCTTAAAAGTTGGACACAAAAACCGTATAAGTATCCGGATAGAATGCGATGAAAATCGTATAGGGCTTTACTGGACACCGAAAATATTTCGTATACAACCGGATAAAAAACCAGATAGAAAATGTTGTATACACCGACCAAGTTTCGCATAGAACCAGATTAGAAACCAGACACAAATACCGTATAAGAATCCAGACAGATGCGAAGAAATTTCAAATCTTATCCGTCTCTATCGAATCCTATCTGTCATTTTAAGCAGGATAGGCTGATAACATTATTAATTTTCATTATTATTGTTAGAAAATGCGCCTTTCACAAAGTGCGACGCATATGCCTCGCACACACGTACTTCTCCCCAAGTGCGACGCATGTGCATGTGATTTGCCAAGCACGTCAGTTCTAATTTTTATAAATATTCAAAATAATTATGTAGAAGAGAACTGAAAGAGAAATGTCGCGCGCGCAGTGATTGCTTCTTTGCTCTGCTAATAGCTGAGTAATAGTATATTGTGTATCGAGGGCGTAAAGAAGGCTATTTTGACGAGTGTGAATTTGCTGCCCGAGCGAGGCGAGGGCGGCAGTCACGCGAGACAAAATAGCTTTACGCCCTTGATACACACCATAATGTTTGCCCCCCTCATTGAAAACAAGCATGTAAAGCAGATAGAGGATGTTTGATGTACTTGACAATTTTAGATTATAGGTGAAAGGAAGAAATAGCGTATTTCGCAGAAGGGAGGCTGTCGGGTCTAGCAATACAATTTTTTCAAAGATAAAGATCACTTCCTCCATATTCTCACTTGCGGGGTGCAGTTTATGTGTAGCGGGCGTAAAGTTTTATGTATAGGGCGTAAAGTTCCATGTAGCGGGCGTAAAGTTTCATGTTGGCCCCGTGGCGGAGTGCGCATGTGCGAACGTCACTAGGCTGGAAGCGTCCACATTACGCCTGCTTCACGTGCATGCAATGGCGCGTTTTTAAGGGGGTTCGGACAAAAAATATATTGTTTTAATTTTGAATTATAATAACAGGATAATGATTCAGATAAGATTATGCATTGGCAGAGTGGTAGTCAAATGCGGTGTTTGTTGTTTGTGCAGCAAATAAAAGTCACTGACATATTATTTTGCAAACAATTTACCGTTTTAAAAACAATTTACAATATTATTATTAATAATTATGGACATATATGACAAAACGACCTAAACTATAAGCATCATGCACAGTTTCTTTTCTGCTACTTTGACAATGCATATTACGACGTGAATATTTACCTTTATTATAATTTAGCATTCAAGCAATAGACTTTTAATCAATATTACACGTGCAATTAGAATATCATACCAATTTACATGACAAGTAAATAGGATGAGACTGCTTATAGAGCTTTATCAAGTGGACGCCACATTTCTTACCATGGAGAATAGACATAAGGAGACCAAACTAGTGTAATCGAAAATGAGCACATTTTTGTCGCATGGTAATGGTTATAATTCTTTCCGAGCGCATGCATTATGTACATCCGACAGAAAACTGCTCGTTTTTGGTGAGTCAATGTACAGGACTTTGGTCTCCTTATGTCTATTCTATATGTTTCGCATTTTCGTCACCACCGCGAATTCACGAACAGAATTAAGGTGAAGGAAAAGAGAAGGTATTACGAAAAAGTCTGTAATGCAGGACACAAATGCCAAAATTCATACAGGTTGAACCCAATTGTTTAAAGAATTCTGTATACTGTTCTAACAATAACAATGTTTTTAGCGCAATAATACAAATAAATTTCTTCCGACAGGATTATCATGCGATTCTAATTTACGCCCCAGGTGAAAAAGCGATTGTTTATGATTTGGATAGTTCTCTTCCGTTCCCTACCCACTTTCGGAAGTATGCAACAGAAACATTTAGATCAGATGAAGCCCTTCGTCTTGAATATCACAGAAGATTTAGGTTGGTTCCTGCTAGCGCATATTTACAACATTTTGCATCGAATAGACATCATATGAAACGTGAGGATGGGACGTGGATTAAACCTCCTCCCGAGCACCCGCCTATTTCTACTACCAGTATGCGAATTTCATTTTAATAATCATAACAGCAGAGATTATTTAATTGACGGCAATTTAATGCAACCATAATAAACAATCACTGTTTTATTTTTAAGACTGCAAAGATAACTTGGATACGTTTATCAACATGGATCAAGGATCTGGATATGGAGTAGTAATGAGTCTGAAGCAACTAGTGGATCGGTTCTACAAATTAAACGCCTACGCAACAGCACCGCAACAGGCTCAAGCACAAGCAACTCAAACTTAAATAAATTTCAGAATTGATTTACGAGAGTTAGTAATTTTGAAAGCGTTACTCCAAATGGCTGCGGCCTAAAGAAATTGGTCAGTGACATGTCTTTGGAGGAGCAAACTTGAAAAGATAAAATATGGGTTTGCAATGTCGTTACTGTGGGCTCAAAGCTCTCACCAAATGTTAAGTTCCAGCACTTGCTGGGAGTGTCTGCTTTTCAACCACATCGAAATTCCAACGAATACCTATATCTTCAATTTTAATAATGTAATTTAGAACCTCCAACTTCTTTTATTTAATTATTTTAAACAAACCTTATGTCTTTATTTCCTTTTTGCTTGCACAACACTTTTCAATGGTTACATGACAAAACAATCACCCAGGAAGAAAAGTTCACGCAGAAATCCACGTGGAATTCCCCGTGGAAAAGCACGTAGGAATCCACGTTGATTAAGAAATTTCACGTGAAATTCGGGTGGTAATTTGAAACAATGCACGTGGACTAAGGGAACTATGTTGATTTCTACGTGGATGGAAACATAGATTTCTACGTGGAACTCTACGTAGAATTCGAAGTGAAATCATCTGTAGCATTATGGAATGAGACATAATAACATAGTACGCGAGATACTCAAAATTCAAAAATGCCATCCTTTTCTGGGTGTCTCTTACGGTTTACGAGACATTTGCAATTAAAAAATATGTTTATCATTCCTGGAATCCGACGCAAAACTCCGCATCAAATCCCACGTGGGTTCTTTCAATTTACCACTCGAATTATAAGTGGAATTCCACGTAGAACTGCCGCGTGCAATTCCACGGGGATTTCCACGTCAATTATTTCACCTGGGCAAACAATTATCTTGTACACCTTTTTCACATTTTAGAATTATTTTGCAGAAATTTATAAAAGATTGATTGCGAGTAGATCAGAACGTTTTAACTATCCTCAAAAAGGTGCACATTCTTGAAAAGAAATAGGAACTCCTTAACATAAATATCACCTTTTTCTATTTCCAATTCCACGTCCATATTTTATCACTCGATTTTTTAGCTTAATATTTATAAATCCAGCAATAAAAAAAAGAATTAATACAGATTGGGGCGAATTCACATTTTCTAAATGCGTGTGAATCCCGTTTTCTGATTCGTTTATACGAATTGAGACGCATTTAGACGAACAGAGACAGCGTGAATTGAATGCATGTGAATTCATATGAATGCGTGGTCAAGGTCAATTCGAAAAAAAAATTAATAAAAAGTGCATGCATTGACACACTGGTCCAATGCGTCATTGTCACAAAGCGGGATTTGCGGGATATCTTGTTCTATTCAATTCAATTCGTATCAATACTTTCTTTTTTGCTGGGAAGACAGTTCCAGATCAATATTCCCTACACTATAATCTCTCAGTTTTATCAAGTCATCTTTATTGCGGTTGGTGTCTTTGAAAAGAAAAGGGCACTCTGCGAGAAGGGACTTATTCTTCTCTGTAAAAACGTCTTCTTTTTTCTTACTCGTGACTTTAACCTATCTGAAAAGCTATAGTCCTTCCTTTTTAGATACATTTTACATAAGACCTTTACCAAGTGCAGTCGCAAATTGTTGCGTTTTTTATGCGCGTTCTTGTTCATACATTTTGATAACAAATGATGACGCTTTCTGTCTCACAGCGTTAATTTTTCACGACTTAGGACCGATTTCACCTACTCTGATTGAGATGTTAATCCTCGATTATTCTAATTTAATCAGTACCTTGCGTTCCACCATCTTCTAAGGTATGATTATAGATAGTTAATCACTTTTCAACTCAACCGGTCGATTTTGGCCGATTAACGGAGGTAATCGGCGATCAACGCTGGTTGGCAGAGCAGAACCTCAAAATAAGAATTAATTAACATAAATTCATTTTGCAGTGCTGAAAATAAATAATTAACCAATGTAACCTGGCAGTGCGCATCATGAAGCTTCCTTCTTATATGTTTTTTATATATGCATCAAATATTTCTGAGCGTCTTTAATTAATCACTATTAATGCCTTTATAAGTTACATTCTGTTTATAAGTTACTTCTGCTGGATGTTTCATGACTTGGTTAATGTCGTAATCGTTAATGTCGGAATCGCCGTTACAAGATAATATCAAAATTACCACGAAAAGGGCATATGATTAGCTAATCAAAGTTCAAATGTTCATAGTGGAACGCATTACCATTTAAATATGATTAAAGCCTCGATGCAAGAATAATCATGATTAGCTAATCATGTATTTAATTAGAGTTGGTGAAATCGGCCTTTATTGTACGATCGATATAATAGTTTTAAGATGATTATTTCGGTCTTTGTAATTCTTGTGATGCTTTACACATTTCACTAATAAATTACTTTATTACCAGTCTTTAACTATTTTTGCCGCTGACTCTTGATGTAATTGTTTTATGAACAAGAAATGCTTCTAAATCTTGAAAATTTTAAATTGTCTACTTTTTCAGGCACTGAAAAAAACTTTCAATTGCTACGCTTTCATTCACATTGTATTAACATTTTAAAATATATTTTAAAAGTTTGAAATATATTCAATGATCAGAAAATAAGCACGTTGGCCGGGGAACATAAAACAAATTCGAAGTGTTTAACAGCAAAAAACTTTGAAGCCAAAATTATACTTCACTTGGTCCCTAAAATACCTTTTATCTATATTGTAATAAATGAAGTTTTCATAGAGCATTATACTCTTGAAAGAGGGGAAATGAGGTGACTTTTGCACGAAAATGAGGAAATCGAATAATGAACTGGTATTTTTGAGATCGGGAAAGCTGCTGAATGACACTGCATTTTTGTAATCTTCAGTGGAAACCCCTATTTAGTTGCTTCAAATGACAATTGATATCACATAAAATTATTATGTGATTTTGAAGGAGTTTGATTTGACAGTCTTTAAATATCTACGAGTCTAATTAAAAATATTCCACAATCTGAAGTACTTCAAATTTTTAATTTTTCCAGATTAAAAGCTTTGATTTTGAAATTTTGGATTTGGATTTATTCTTCTTACAATATCTAATTTTAAAAAGAATATAATTTTTAACATTTTAACAAACTTGTGATGTTAAAAATATGTTGAGGTCGGCTTGTAGGTTGAGACTGACTCATTAGTTAAAATTAAGAGGAAACGGCAAATCAGAATACAATAAAACGTAACTAGGATGAAAACTAATATGTATTGAATGAGGGAAGTTTAATTAGTTTAGCTTATATGCGGGAGGGGAGCCCCGATGGAGCCCCCTGGCGCTGAAGCTTTAAAGCCTATTTTGCAACACCCTTAACTATTCGCTCTCAGTAGTTGACCCTAGACCTCTTGATGAAGCCTAGTATGTCAACCAGTCATCGCGTTATAATTACCACAGGTTCCATGAAATGGACCCCAAAGGTTTTTTGCCTGAGCCTAGCTAATGCCGGGTACTGGCATAAGACATGCAGGGATTTTTTATCACGCCTACCGCATTTCCTGCACTCTGTCGTGCGGTTGTACCCCACCTTGTGCATGTGATAGATCAGGTGGTTGCGCCCTGTAAGCATCCGAACCACTGTCCTTATGTCCTTCTTGGGCAAACTCAGGATTTCCCTGGCTTTAAGCATCCTGTACGTATAGCCTAGGATGGCTTTCGCTTGTCAGAAACACTGGGTTTGTATCCAGTATTCCCGGTGCTTCGTCCGGATCGAGCGTTTGATGGTCATCCCGGTGCAGCAAGACGCTAATCCCAGTAGCGGTTTCGGTCCAATGTATTCACTTGCTCAGCCATCTTTTGCCAACTCAGCACAGCAAAGGACGGTCAGGACCTCCGCCTGAAAAATGGTGACATGCCACCCAAGCAGGTTACGATTTTCTTTCCTCGTATCTCTGCTTGGGATGCAGACGCGGAAAATCCTGGTAATGTTGAAGCGTTTTATTATTTTTTCTTGCCTCATTTCTAGAATTGGCAGCTTGCTGAAGTCACTTGGGAGCTTAGTCTGTCAAGTCGACCAAATTCATCTATTTGCTCTTGCCAGGCGGCTCATCGAGTTAGCCGCCCTGGCACTTATCTCTACATGTAGGGGTTCTTCACAAAACATGAATCCTATCGCCGCTGTGGATCGTACTTCTCATTGCTCCCGTGAAACCCTTTAATACTACCGTTTGTAATAGTCGCAGACAACGGCCGCGTGTAGGAGCCTTGGTTTAAAGACAGCGGAGTAGAGCCATGCAAGCACTTTAGGCCCTAGACCCCACGTCAAATCAAAGGCTTTTCTGCACATCTGAAACGTCATGACGAACTTCCTACATTGAGTTTCAAGATGCTTCCCACAGTTCAGTTTGCTGTGTAGGATTACTTCCAGATATTTATCTATCTAGCCTACGAAGGAAACCATCCACTACGATGCACCAAGGGAGGGGTGACAGGACACCCCCGTGTGGACATCCCCGAGGCGCTACTCCCTTGACTAGGTCTTCGCTCTATCTGGCTTCGAGACGCCTCCGGCGTAGCATTACTCCAGCTTACTAGCGTCTCGACAGATGACGGCTGTAGGGGTATTGCTCAAGGCATCCTCTCTATCCAAGGAGGTTTCCGCAGCATACTCTGTACTGAGCAGTCTGTATAAAAATAGCCTCTTCAGCGTCTTCAGGATGAAGGACGTCAAGCTGATTGGCCGGAAATCTTTATCAGCAGTGTAGTCCTCCGTCCGAGGTTTGTGAATAAAGGCCATCCTTCCATGCCGATGGCACGTACTTATGGCAATTCTTGCCCTAAATAGTTTCGACAGTAGGGGGACGACGCAATCCATGTCCTTTTGTAAGAGCACAGGATAGATACCATCCGCCCCTGGTGATTTAAAAGAGCAGAAGGACCCAATGGCCCATTATACCTTCTTGATATCAACTACCTTGGCGGCGAAATTCTAGTCGGCCTTCTCCCCCTCTTGGCCCCAGCCTTCCAAGTCTCGGTCGGTTTGAGTTCGCTGAAAACCCGGGAAGTGGACTTCCATCAGGTGATGTAATGTTGCTTGTTCGTCTTTGGAAAACTCACTATCATCGAGTCTCATAAGCCATAGACAAGCTTCCGAAATTTTTGCCAGAATCTTGTGGAGCTTTGCTGTGTTCGGAATTTTCTTGGATTCCTCGCAGATGCCCTTCCAATATTCCTGTTTATAAGTTCTTATATGTTGTATTCATGCTGCGCCGTCTTACAGATGTCCTAGTCTGAAGGCAACTTAGTTCTGTTTGCTCTATTGCACAACGCTCTAGTCTTTTTACGGAGTTTCTCCAGGTGGGCGTTCCACCATTTTGCTCCCTTCCTAGACTTCCCTGGGGTTTCTGATTTTTGAAACCGCCGGTTTTCCTAGGGCTAACAGGAACAAGATATATTTTTGGTCAGAGACAGACTCCTCACCGGAAATTCTCCAGCCCTCTATCTTGCTCCTCAGTTCTTTGGAGCATAGAGTCAAATCGAAACTCACTCCTGTTTTTAATCCGTAATGCGGGAGTATTACCATGATTTAGAATCTCCAGATCAGTTCCCGCTAGGTATTCAAGTGAATCTCTTCCTCTGCCATTGATGGTTGTGCTCCCCCACACTTTATGGTGGAAGTTTGCATCACAGCCCTACAGCAGAGGAATCCTGTTATCGCGACAGTGCCCAATTAGAGTCTCCACCTCTCTAGGAGGCGGCGGCCCCTGAGCATCGCCGGGGAAACAAGCCGAGGCGATAAGCACCTGAAGCGTTTCTCTGCTTCTGCCCCTGAGTTTCACCTTAATAACGTTGAGGTCCCTGGATCAGAGCTTAGGAACCAAAATCTCATCTATACCCTTGATGGCTATGCATGCCCTTAACGCTTTTTCGCGCGGCACCTTATTTATGGAGCCATACCCTCCCAAGGCACTAATCCTTTCCCTGTTTAACCAGGGTTCTCGGATTAGAGCAAGCCCTGTCTGCACCACTGACATACGCCTGGTAAAAACCGCTAAGTCGCCTTTGCTCTGGTGCAAATTATGTAATCTGCAACATGGAGATTCCCGTCTCAGCCATTATTAGGCCAATTTGGGGCGTCTCCGAACGTTGCTGATACCTCTACGGAGCCCAGATGGGTTACTTGGAAGGTAACCCTACCCGCCCCTAGATAGGGTCGGTAATCCAGAGCCGTAATGCCTCTGATTGAAACTTCGAAAAGACGAACAACTAGAATCCAGCCCCTCCCCTTCGGAATGGCTCCCTGCCTGTTGGAATACACCTTCCACGAATAGATGCGTATAGTGGGGTTCTGGAATCTCAGGCTCCTCAGAACGGTCGACGGATCATTGGGGGTGCCGGGAATCAGTACGGTCACTCTGCGGTACACTTGGAGATACTCCGTCCCCTTGAACTCCAGGTTTAGTCCGTCTTTAAGCCTAAACGCTGGAGTTCTCTCCACTAGCCAGTCTCGCGACCAGATATCTGCGGCCTCTACTACGATGGCCCCCGACCTGATGAAAATATCGTTGAATCTGGGGGCGCGCCCCTTGCTGGGTAACGCTTCAATCTCTTTAGACATTTCCTCCCACAGCCTGTGCAGCTCTTTGGGAGTTAGACAGGCTTCAGGGTAAGCCGACGCCTTCTGCCATTTTAACTCCCTATTCGGGGAAGTGTCTTTGAAATCCTGCCTCCTCTTGCCTATAGAACATGCCTGAGGAGTTTGTCCAGATGATGGTTGCTGTTTGCAAGCCGCGAAAAGCGAACTCTTCTTCTACCTGCACCGCTCTGGTTCCTATTCCTTACGGAAAGCCTTGTTAACTGTTTTTGACCGTGGCAACAAGATTGTTATCATCGGTGTCAGAAGTCTGCACCGCTTCCGGTGGGCTGGCCCCTGAGGGGTTACCCATTTGATCCCACGAGAAGTGAGGGAAAAAGGAACACCCCCTGAAAGCCCCGCTTGCAGGGGGCGGATTTGTATACTATGGGCTTCACCCTGTGTCCCGAAGTCTCCTTTAAGACATCTCCTTTGTGACTCCGGTTTGACTGCCTCGACTGAGGGAGACGCACCGGGATGTTCAAGGATTTGTTAACCCTGGTGCCATTCAGCCCTTGACACGGCGATCACGTCAGCCCTTTGGAGCATGAAAACTCGTGCCCTTGATATTCCAGGAGGCTTTGCTATTACCCCCTGGAAGGGTCGCTCCTTGGATTAGGTCCCATAGATTAGAGTCCGTCAGTTCCCCAGAGCGGCTACACTTCGCGATGCAGCACTCTGGAATCCTATTCAAGATCTATAGTCCGATCAGACCCTGAGGCCCTCCCACCAGCTACAAGGTCTCGCGGTCCCTAGGGAGAGTTGAATGGGGAAAACATCATGATGAACTTGTAGGTCGTACAAATTCTAATGAGAAGGAACAGTAAAGCGGGTTAGGGGACACTGACTTGGGCGTTCTTTTGGAAATTTATTAATTGACCTTAATCTTGTTCGAGAATCCAAATATGGCCTATATGTAAATATTTCAATTTTCGTTTAATGCTCATAAAAATGGTCACACCTTTCGCTAATAAAGGTTCTCGGAGTTTGGGTAAAAATTTTACAAAAACTACAGATGCTGAGCTGAGGCACTTACTTGTGAATCATTAAATTATATGGCATCTTTTACTCTATTTTAAAAGGAACCTTGTCACTTTTAAGTATTTTTGCATTCTGCAATTGAACCTGGGGAACCTTCGAGATTTGGTTTGGATTCATACTTCTCCCAGTAATAGGTCATTACCAAAACTATAATATCCTAAAGTAATAAGATGTGTTTTTTCAGCCATAATCGAGAAAGGGGTTTTAAAAACATCCATGTACGTCGCAAAGACCGCGATGCGTCAGTCTTTTAACTCCCGGTTAGATCTGTTACATCCTCAAACAATTTTTATATCGTCTTACCCCAAGTGGTAAACGTATCACAGTAGGTAAGTACTTATATGGTCAGCCGCAAATACTTAACTATACATGACCAGTGACAAATGAGCGACGGTCGATAAGGAAGTAAGCGCGAGCTGATTACAAATGTAATACCATAAGCATACCGACCTAGTTAACCAGCGGTAATACAGAGATGCCTAGGTAATTAAATTAACATAGAACTACATATTATCCCCTCCTAGTTAAGAATAATTGAATTCTGTACCATCATAGTATATAGACTAAGCATAATCAAATAATTACACAAATAGTAATAAACAATGTAACAAAATAGTTGCAAAAACATATTGCATGTGTTTGCATCTAAAACCTAGAATTAAGAAACTGGTCATGAAAGAGCGAGAGAGGCGTAAAAGAACTGATCATACACCGACAATGAATATACAAAATCAAATAAGGGACTAAGTTAATCTGAATCATCAAACAAAACTTAATGATGAAAGAGCAAGTACGTGCCTTTTGTACTTTTAGCAATTTATAAGTGCCGTTCGTAACTTTAGCGACTTGTACGTGCCATTCGTAACTTGGACTATTCGTGCGTGACTTTTGAAGAATCTTTTTCCTACATAAACCCCAGACTTACCCCTGTTGATTGTCTTTGCGTTTCAAGCAGTCATACTGTATACTTTAATTTACAAAGTACGAACCGCTCTGATTAAGCCTCGAACTTCTGCCACATTGCGAAATAGTTAACGTGGTCGCAAGTAGTGAACAAAGTCCCTTCGTCTGTGACTTTCGGTCGTAGTAGAGTTGCGGAGAAGAACTCATATTTAAATTACATTCCGCTTACGCGGTCAAGCGAATTCTCACCAACATCCAGTAGAATTCTGTCGACATTCTACGAGACAAGGAGATACAATCGACACGTCAACCCCTCTTGCCCTGTCAACCACATAAAGGTATCTGTACGTCTTCATTTGTATTTATTATCTGTTTTTTATCTGTAATGAACCAACCAATAATCTAATATATTTCTCAGTTATTCACAACATTGTACTAACATAATCCCCTCAGGATTACTAGTGACGACGATCCCACAATTATATAAATTTTCAGGCTTTACCAACCTGACATAATCAGCCCATTTAACCTCCCTTACCTGCCCTATTACCAAACTACCCTCGCCTTTGCTCGGGTGACAGCTGATTTGGTGACTGCGGTGGGATTGCCACTTTTGTTTAAATTCAGTGCTAGCAAGCCCTGCCATCGTTAATAAACCTACGAAATGCCATGAATGAACATTGCATGTGTTCTTTGTAGAAAGATTGTGCAAGTGTAGGGTTTAAAGCAATTAAAATTCAAACTGTTATTAATTAGTCCGCGAATTCATGAAAGTTCAAACGGTTTAATGAATTCAAACCTATATTTCTTCATTTTAAAACCTAAAATCTAACTTTGGATTCATTTTGGACATTTGTTATCAATTTAATGCAATAAAATCCATTTTCATTAGTTTCCTTATTAATAGAGACCCATGAAAATAGCTTCATTTCGTTGCTGATTTTCAAACATCAAAAGAAAATTCGAAACTTATTTTAATTTTCAAAATTAAAATTACTTTTATAATTAAAAGTTATAGTTTAGATAACTTTGAAATCAATTCATACTCTGTATAAGGATTTAAAGTTTATAGAGAATAGCTACAAGTCTTTTAAATTTGATCTCACTCTCATACGCTTTTATCGTATGAGAGCAATTTAATTCAAAGAGATAAATTGTCACTTTTCGTTGAGATGAACCATTCCAAAGTTTTTATTTACCGAAAAACGCCATTATCAACAATTAGTGTCATCAAAGACCAGATTTTGGATAAAACTGTTGATTTGAATGACGGATGAACTGTTGATGAACAGAACTTCCGTGTGAAATATCGCGAATAGTCGGAAAGTCATTTTTGTCTTAACTAAGTTTAACTATTCCCGAATTTCTTCGGGAATGGTTAATCCTGTGGAATTCTACTGATGACGCAAATGGCAGAATGTTTTGCCGTACAACAAGGGGTTGTAAATATCCCTGGTTATGAAGCAAAAATATGCCAGTCTGAGATATCATTCAAGATATCATGAATTGGGAATCTTCCGTGCCAGCTAACTGTGAAAAACAGTATCTCAAAGCAGTTTTAGCCCGATAAAAAGGTGCGGCCCAAGACATTATCCTTGGAAAATCTTTGGAAACCATCAATGATTTAATTAAACACTTGAAAAAACGTTTTGCCCCTCGCCAAGCCGATTCATGGTACTTGAATGAAATTTCGACCATTCGAATGAACCGAAAGGAAAGTGTCAGCGAATTCTTTGATCGAGTAGTGCTTTTAAAATCAGGAGCTAAAGCTGCGCCTAAGGATAAGTATGAAAATGTTGCACAACTTTTAGCTCCACTTAATGGCTCTGCTCTTGAAGCATTCAATCGCGCTCTAACTGATAGTATATCAGGTTCGGTGGAAGCTCGAAACCCCGGAACTCTAGGTAATGCCGTGAAAGTCACGCTTGAATACGAAGCAAAACAGCAATTGAACCCTCAACACCATACCAACCTGGATCACGAAATTAGATATTCTCAACCCAGTTCTTCGGGATCACGTTACCGTAGTTCTAGTCCTTATGTACGTTTTACGATAACACCCGACTCATATAAAGATTCTGATCAAAAACAGAATCCGCCTGGGATAATAAAACGCCCTTATTCTCCTGGAGCCTCAAGTTTCCCGAATAATAATAACCCGTACTTCTCAAATAACTATATTCCTTCTTATGAATATCCCTATATGCCTTACCATCCTTATCCTTACTACCCAACTGCTCCCATGCAGGATAATGGATATCCAAATTACAATTTCTTACGTGGATAAATAAATACCCTACCCTGTTCTCAATCTTCCGTTCAAAGGAACAAGGAAGCTTTAAACTAAATCTCCGCTCGGCGCACGGACGCAGCGACGGGCGAGGAGATACAAGAGTCCTAAAGAAACGCGACATATCTTCCACAAAAAACTTAGTCGAGAATCCCCAGTCGTAGAGTTCTCATCACCAGACATTTTCAAACAAAAGTTTCATTTCTAGTCGACACAGGGGCCGACATCAATATAATAAAATGAAATTCTTTAAACGAGGAGTTACTAATAACAGAAAACAATTCCATTGAAATTGTAGGAATAACGCCTATTAAAATATCAACTATCGGCACACGAAAACTAACCTTAGAAAAATCTAGAGAAGTTTTTCCTGTAATTTCGTCTGACTTTCCAATCAATACGCACGGAATTCTAGGTCGAGAATACCTCCGTCAAGAAAAGGTTTGCATATCGTTTTGGCATAATACAATAGTAACTTATTCCAACCCTACAGAACCTATTCCTTTCATCGACAGAGAATCAAAAGTCGCTTGAGAAAAAAAAATGACTAAAAGGGAACAGGACGAGGCAAAATGCGCATAAAAGCAAGAACTGAACCGGTAATTCCCGTAAGTGTTTTAAACAGTGAAGTGAAGGAGGCATATCTACCCTTAATAAAGACAAAAGAAGGTTTAATAATAGGAGAAGCCAAGTTTACGCGATTAACACTACTGAAGAGGACGATGTCCCAATCCATGTTCGACTTTACCGATTTTCACCCACTCAAAAAGAGGAAGAGAAGATCGTTATAAACAGAATGCTGACGGGAGGTGCAATCGGTCACTCCAAGTCGGTCTATAGTCACCCATGCTAATAATTCCAAAAAAATTGGACCACACCGGAAAGAGAAAGTATAGAGTAGTATTAGACTTCCGGTTGTTAAATAAAAAAAAACCATTGGTGATACTAGCCCACTTCAAAACATAACGGAAATATTAAATCATTTAGGAAAAGCACGATATTTATCATTCTTTGATCTAGCCAACGGATTTCATCAAATAGAATTAAATCCAGCTGTTAGACCGAAAACTGTTTTTTTATTTTTAAACGGGCACTACAAGTACATCAGAATGCTCACGGGTTTGAAGAACTCCCCTGCGACATTCCGGCATTTAATGAACCAAGTTCGTGTAGGATTACAAGGTGTCGAATTGTTTGTCTATCTTGACAACATAGTAATCTACGCAGAAACACGAGAAGAAGTTAAGGCGCCTCCTAAACGGTTAAATGAGGCAAATCTTTCCATTTGACCAGAGAAAATCGAATTTCTGTTCAAAGAAATTAACTATCTTGGCCATATAATTAGCAGTGAAGGTGTGAAAACTGACCCTAAAAAGATCGAAGCGGTGCAAAAATTTCCAACGCCCAAAAATCCCAGAAAACTGAAACAATTTCTAGATTTAGCCGGATATAGCAGGAGGTTTATCAAAGATTTTGCAGCGAGAGCAAATCCGTTAACGAATCTCCTATGGAAAGGAGTACCTTTTAATTGGGGTCCGGTAGAAGAAAAAAGTTTCAAAGATTTAAGACAAGCCTTGTGTGAAAGTCCTATTTTGTAGTATCTAGACTTTTAAAACCATTTACTATAACAACAGATGCCTCAAGCTATGCCTTAGGTGTAGTATTGAGTCAGGAAAAGGAACAACAAGGAGAGTAATAACAGCTCGAATCCTCCTACGGAAAAGGATACTCCCGCAACGCACATGTTGCCTGAAAACAGGCAACGCAAGAGCGTAACTTTTGCACCTCAGACAGAATCTCCTTCCATACCCCACAAATTAGCAACATATGGTCCTTCAGGTTAGGGACACTACAAGCCCTATCAATACCGTTTCAGAAATCAACCATGGCTAATTTAAAAACCCCAGAAAGTCCAATGACAACAAATGAGAATTACAAGCCTCGACGTGTGGAAATCAGCCCACAAGAGCCCATCGCTGGTGTACAGCCTGCATTGCCAGAAATGTACACTCTGTACCCCAAGAAAGATATTCTGCCGAGAATAAATAGTTTCAGGGAAAATTTAACTTATTTGAGAGAAAATTATGTACATTGTCTTTTAGCAGATTGCGAATTCAACACCCAATAGGACGACTACTGATAGATATAGAAGCCATTGACCCACAAGAAATAAAAGAAAAGCGTCCTAAACTAGGTCAAGTCATAATAAACCCTAAAGGTCGTTATACAATTTTTACGGTAATTATAAAACAGAACCCCTTCGATCAGATGCGAGAGGAAAATTTAAGTCGTATTACACAATTTGTATGTAGCATTAGGACGAGAAAACATTCAATCTTTTAGAATTTAGAATCAAGGAGATTTGACAGAAGTATTGCCAAAAGGTAACATTTTAGACCTAATGAAAGACATCTTTGACGACGTCGATATCGAAATTGTAATTTGTTATGGGAGTGCAAGCGTACCTCCAGAAGAAAATCGCGAACAAATAATAATCGAAAATCACCAAAATAAGATTGGGGGACAGAGAGAAGTCAATAAAATATATAGAAGAATACGGGAGAAGAATTCGGGAAAAAACCCATTAACCATTGATAATAACAGACGTACCTATAGACACATTTCATAAGGTATCTCTCGACACTGAAGGCCCACGACCCATAACCCCAGACGGAAACTGACACATTCTCACGATGCAGGACAACTGATTGAAGTACTGCATCGTAGTGGCAATAAACGAAAATGTGTCCGCGGCCAACAACCTATTTTCCCAATACAGGGCGCCAAGATTCATATTAACAGATAGGGGAAGTGCTTTTATAAGCACCCTACTAACAAAATTATGGAAAATATTTGGAATTAGACATATCACAACGTCCGGGTACAGCCTGCAATCGAATGGATCTTTAGATCGAAGTCACGCGGCATTAGTAGGCGATTACATCCGATCTCACGCCAATAATTATGACGAATGGGACAAATTATTACCATTTGCCACGTTCTCCTACAATACTTCAATTAACGAAGCAACAAAATTTACACCTTTTGAATTGCTTTTCGGAAAAAATGCGCGTACTCCTAGTTCCTCTCCCTCTTTCGAAAAGCTAGAAACTTACGGGTCTTATTTAAAGGAATTAATAACTCGGTTATCGGATATTAAATTTATAGCTGCAAGTAACTTGATTCAATCAAACCAGAGATCAAAGCAATGATATGACCGAAGAGTGAAGTTTTTCGATGGAAAAGTAGGAGATAAGGTATACGTCAAAAGAGAAACAAAAAGTAATAAGTTAGACAGCAAAAGTTACGGTCCTGTGAAATAATAGATTTATTAGATAAGCACACCGCGATCCTAGAACCCCAGATGGAGAACGTTTCAAAAAGCATGTAGATAAACTAAAGGTTGCTTAAGAGTAACCATGACTGATATAGCATTAATTACATAATTTCCTTTGCAGGATGGCTGAATCATTTATTTTTATCAAACTTCCTAGGGGGAAATCTATGCCTCTATCATCAAGCCCAAAGGAGAATTCGAGGAATTGAAGTTTGCCTAGGGGCCTTTAGAAGAATTAGCAAACGAATAAAATCTCAGAAAACATATTTTTAGCCTAGATCGGACCAAAGGACTCCCTCATAATAGATTATTATATGTAAAATGTACAGTAAAGGATATTAATCGCGAAAACTTATTTATTAAAATTAGAGATGGGCAGCCAAGAATTCGACTAGCTGAACATTTCGCAGCTAAGGAAATTCTTAAAGAACTAGAAGAAGTTTATTATTTTTCCGAAGAAAATAATACCGAAAATAAAATTGAAGATAATTACGTAATCTGCCTAGAAAATAAAAACAAAATATTAATCAAGCTTCATAAGTGGGGGAATGCCTGTGAATATTGTTATTTAAGAGGACACACCATGAAGTCCTGTAGTAAAAACATAAATAGAAATAAGCATCTTCCCGAGCAACAGGAAGTTACAGAGGAAGAATTTTGGGGCTCATTAAATGAGTCAGAAAATGACAACCTCATGAACACAATATAAGCTTTATTAATATAATTTTAATACACAGATGGAATGGGTAAGCCCAACGGCAGGGTTTATCAAGTGGAAATGGATTTTACTCCTCCTACTGCCAACGCTCCCAGAAAGTCCTGCTGAGTACAAGATCCAGCCCTTGAAGGGAAATTCCGGAATATTGGACGAAAATTTGGAATCCGTACGATTAACCGAAAACTACTGGACAATTGATATATTTTGGGACATTGGAAACTTCAGTCAACATTTCCAGATCAAAGACTTGCTCCGAGACATCAACTACAACTACGAAAATTGCATGCAGAAATCAATCAAAGAGGATTGCCGAGACGAAGTTAAATTAGACACTCTGATAACCAAGCTCAACAGAATCAAAGCCAATAACAAAAATGTAAATAGGATACTCTCAAAAATATAATACTACAAGTCGGTAACCAATACTCAACCCAGGACAATGAAAAATGCGGTTACCAATATTATGATTCATAGGATCCATTTTAGGACCAGTAGTCGGACTTTTAACTTCGGATGAGAGAGAGGACTGCATGAACATAATCGATGAACTACAAGATAAACAAACCAATTTAATTCGAATACTAAGACAACAAACTCATATAGTTAACGCCGGAATTCGAAACATACATAAAGAATTGCATGCAAAAACTACTGAAATACAACTAATGCAGTAATTGCTTGAGAGAATCATGAAAAATTTTCATACTCAAGAAAAAATATAAACAACCTATTACACGTTATTATATACGGCAATGGACCTCGCATGTAGAAGCAAAACTCGATCATTTACTCGACACTCTCCTGCGATTCACAAATATCGTAGTAAACGCCCGAAAAAGAACGTACACCCAGCGCTAATAACTAACAATTAATTACAGGAAATTATAGCAGAAATACAGAGTAAAGTAGGTGAATATGATTTCCTACTTCCCAGTACACACATCAAAGCCGAACCTGCACACCTGTTTGGAAAAGCTGACATTGCTTACCACTCTAAAAGCCAAATAATGTCTATGGATATCCGTCTTTTAGAAAGAGTCGTTTATAATCTGTACAAAATACATCCATATCCAGTGTACCAAAAATGAATTGTAATTATATAACTGGGGCTGCATATATATTACCTAAGGAACAATACATCGCATTATCGTCCCTTGACCATGCATTTTTCCTAGCAACTCAGGAATATCATAGCAATTGTATAAAAACTATATATAACGCTATTTGTGAAGCAAATCTACCAATATATTTAACTTCAACCAGCTCTGTCTGTGAAATTATAATCTTAGTTAAGCCATCCATTGAAGCGCTGTGACGTAAGAATTACCATACGAGAAGAACAATTTTTGACACAAATACCTTCCCTCCCAACTTGGCTATACTCAACAAAAACACCTGAACTACTCACTGTTAATTGCCCAAATAAGAAAATTGAAAGAGAATATATCTCTGGTTCCGGAATACTCCAACTAGGAAATAGATGCATTACAAGAACAAAAGAAACCATGCTAACCGGAACAGCTCTAAATAAAAACAAAGAAAAGTACATCTATAGCCCATGATTGTGCTTAAATCTGATTAATATCTCTTCAGTCATATCCAACTTTCCAGAATCCATATCAATACTAGATCATGAGTTACAAATACAACCCGACAGAAATTGGAAAGAATTTCAAAATGCTAAACCATTGGAAGAAATCGAAAGACAACTATTAAACTGAGTAAGCCTTACTACTAAGTAAGCTTCAGTTTAAAATTGAAACGGCGAGACGGCATGCATCAAATATTTAGTGCGTGATTAGCTACATAACATCAAATAAAAACTTCACTCCAAAAGTTGGCGCACTTGCTCGAAACTTAAGGAAAGAAAATCACATGCTGAACAAGTGTAAACTTTTGACCACCAAGCAGCATTGGACGCAAAAAATAATATCTATTTCAACAGCGAAACAGCGCCTTAAACGGCGAGTAAAATGGATTCAGGAAAATTCCACCTTTTCTACTCATCCTTCCCGTCTGTTCAATAAAACGTCACCTGCCGTTAAAAATCCGCCTAGTCGAAAAGAAATTCAAGTCTTCTGGGAGAAAGTGTATGGAGAGACTTATCTGCTAAATGAAGACGCTTCACATATATCACTCTTTCGTAACTTTTGTGAAAGACAAACGTTGCAGGCTCCAGAGGAAGAGTGTCCACTAATTATTGCTGAAGAAGTAAAGAAAGTTATCGCTAGAACTAAGAACTTTTCAGCGCCAGGGCCAGATAAAATCAACAACTGTTGGTAGAAGAAGTTCACTTTTACGCACCAACATCTAGCTCGTATATTTACTACTTTCTTAAACGGAGAACAACCCATTCCGCAGTGGCTGGTGGAAGGACGCACAGTATTGATCCGTAAGACCGGAAATTTATCAAGTCCACGGAACTACAGGCCCATATCTTGTTTAAACACCAGCTACAAGCTATTCACTGGCATCCTCAAAGAGAGGATATTAACATCTATCGATCCGGTATGGAGTGCAATAATTGAACAACGTGGATGCAAGAGAGGGCTGGCAGGTCGCAGGGAGAACCTGTTAATAGACAGGTGTATTATCCAAGACTCGATCAGGTATCGACGCAATCTGTACATGGCTTGGATTGACTACCGTAAGGCATTCGATAACATGAACCATGCGCTA